>VSMD01120335.1:0-10712 GCA_008750895.1 Mirza zaza
TAGGGAGTCTGAGTTTGCCCGCTGCCTTGGGTGCTCTACCCTCTCCCTGAGGTAGGTGCAGTCCTCCTGCAAATTCCTTTCTGAAGGAAGTGCACCTGTGCCCTCCAACAGAAATGGTGAAGACTGAAATGCTGTTGCCCTTATCCCGGGAAATGCCTCCTTCGTGGCTTTCCTGGCGCAGCTGCACTCGAAGGTGAGGCTGAGCCTGTGGCTAATGGCCTGGTGTGCGCGCCACGCTCCATACTTTAGAAGGAAACCTGATAAGTGCTATTTTTCCCCCTAATAATAAAGCTAAGACTCTGTCCCTGGTCAGCGTGTAGTTAACACGTTGGCAGTCCCCCTCTTTTCTGGTCTCCTGTCATTAACTTCCATAGAAGAGAGAGGCCTTGATAATAACTCATCTTAAAGGGGTTTTTAATGGCTCATGACAAAGAATGCCGAACCAAACACTTTAAAAATGACCACTGAGCAGGATGCCACTTAAAAGAGCACCCTCAGACTCCGTCTCCCAGTGCCACGACCCTCCCAGCCAGGGGAGAGCTGCTCCTTTCTGCACCGATGACAGAAGCAGGCCCGACAGAACGTCTTCGGCCGAGGCTGAGAATGCTCGTTTGTGAACAAACTGTTTGCTTTCCCATGTCCAGTCACTTACTGGCCTTTTGCCAGCCCTGCGCCGACGCACTTACATTTGTGACGTTCGTGGTTAGGAAGGAGCTGCGACTCTAGCAGGGCTGGGTCAGAGAGCATCAACTTGAAATGCGCTCAAAAATCAAACTAGATATTACAGGATCCCTCTGGAATGTTAATAGCGGCCATGCCTTTTGTGGGTTAACTCATTTGGGACTGAGGTGGGACCAATTGCTATGAAAGGCGGCGTGTTTGACAGTTTTCGTCCATCTTCCCTTGTCCTTCCCTCTCTGGTGACTTGAGTTTGTGCGCTACTGTACTTGGTAAAAGAAAAGCAAAAGCCCAGCTTGGGATTTCTAAGCTGGACAAACAGAACCCTATGAGCAGCTCTTGAACACGTGGGGTGCAAGTGGGGATCTAGCAAAGAGGCATAGGATCCTCCTATGGGCTTTTAGATAATATTCATAAAGCCCACGGCGGGGTTGCCCCCAGGGTTTTATTTTGATTTTTTCCACACAACAAGGATCGTTCATCTAATTTTCAGTGTCATCATCAAAAAGGAAAACGATGGCTGCACATTCTAAAAAGAGCTGAGAGGTAGCTTCCCTTGAGGTCTAGAAAGACTAAGTGTGGGATCACTGCCCTCCACAGGACAGCTGAAAATGCAAACACCCCCAATGGCACCACTCAGCCAACCACTTTTGCTGCAAGGACTCAAGGTGTCATTTAGCTACATCTTGACCTCAGGTTACTCCCTAGAGCATTAAGGGAGGCAGGAATTTACTACACGGTGGTTCGTAAGGCTTAAAGAGCTAATGCCACAGATGAAATGCCTAAGCTACCCTTAGAAGCGTATTCACTAGTTGGAGCTACTTGATTTTATTTTTACAGAAATTGGACAAAAGAAGCAATCTGCAAACACAATGAAAAAACATCTTCCATATGTTTCACTACTGGCAGGAGCACAGAGCCACGCCGCCAGGTGTCAGTTTGCTGGCTCAGAAATTTCATCGGAAACATTTAGACTTCTGGCTGTTCCAAGAAAGCCGTAGGGCTTTCATTAATAAGCTGCAAAATGAGCTTAAGAATCACTGAGGTGGTTGTACAAATGTATAACCCTCACCAAAAGTATGATGGACTGAATTGTGTCCTCCAAAATACATATGTTGAAGTGCTAATGCCCTAGGTGACTATATATTTGGACATAGAACTTTTAGGAGGTAATTAAGATTAAATGAGGTCTTAAGGGTGGGGTCCTAATCTGGTAGGATTGGTGTCTTTGTAAGAAGAGGAGAGAGGGAAAGAGAGAGAGAGAGAGAGAGAGAGAGAGATATCTTTCCCTCTCTTCATGTGCATGAACCAAGAAAAGTCCATGTGAGCACACAGCAAGCAGGTAGCCTTCTGCAAGCCTGGAAGAGAACCCCTGTCAGACTCAGATCATACTGAACCCCTGATCTTGAAATTCTAGCCTCTAGAACCATGAGAAAATGAATGTCTGTTGTTTAAGCCATCCAGTCTATTGTATTGTATTTTGTTATGGCCGCCTGAGCCTACTAAGACAGAAAGAAAAATGTATTTTAGTTAATGCCATATGTGTAGGTGTACACACATGAATTTTAAAATTAACCGGGTGATCGAGTGAGCTGCCTCACTCAGGCATCTGACAGTTACTCCTGCCAAGTTTTATCTCAATACACAGATATCTGAGGCTGCATCCAAACCATCTGAAAGAGGGTGTGCCTCTGAAATAGGTTTTTATGTAGTTTATGCTATAAAGCTTGTTCCTAGCATCTATGTTTTTAAAGAAGTTCACTGTCAGCTTATGAACTCATTGTAATAAACCTAGATTTAAACATTCACAGCAAGTAATAACTAGAAGGTTAAAATATGACATCATGAGGTCCCATCCAGTTCTAGATTTCAATGTTTTTTTGGTTTTTTTTGACCAGTACTTCTCTAGTTTGCCAGGATCTAGGCCCTAAAAATAAACTGTATTTTGTAATGAAATGACATCTACTTAAGGGTTAATGACCAGATTCCATTCCTGTCCTACCGTAAAAAGAAACATGCATACTGAACTCTTCAACATACCCTTGTGTGTATCCTTTAAATGTTGATGCTAAGCCTTCAGGACACAAAACAAGCAAGTGGATCCAGTTGAAAAACACCCTTAATACAAATGTCACAGACAAGGCTAAAGGCAAGAAAAGGCCTAGAAAACATACATTTCCTCAGACCAAATTGAAAGTGGACATCATATTGGCAACCTATTCAATTGTTAGATCAAATATTAAGGAATCCTATGCCACTGATTTCTTCATAGAAGGTAGGATTGGTATTAGTAATATCAACATCCAGCATTCAGCCTCATCAATCTTAAAATGTCTTAATTAGGAGAATGCAAAATAAGTCAAATGAACTTTTTTTTTTTTAGTCCTACCATTTTATAACATAAAATAAAACATCTATGTAATGCTAAATTAATGTGTTCTGAATACTTCTGGAACCCAGAAGCCAAAATGGAGTAATAAAACATGCTTTATTATTACTTCACAGTTCTCTTAAATGTTATAAACTTAAGTTTGTCTGTATCTGAATAGACAACTACAGTCAGTCCTATGTATCTGTGGGTTCCATATCCATGGATTCGATCAACCAGGGATTGAAAATAGTTGGAGAAAAAAAAGAATAGTTGTGTTTATACTGACCATGTGCAGACTTTTTTTCTTGTCCTCATTCCCTAAACAATACAGTCTAACAACTATTTATATAACATTTACATCATATTAGGTATTATAAGTAATCTAGAGGTGATTTAAAATATATGGGAGGATGTGTTAGACTATATGCAAATATTATGCCATTTTATACCAGGGACTTGAGCATCTGTGAATTTTGGTATCTGTAGGGGGTCCTGGAACCAATCTCCCACCGCTACCAAGGGACTACGATATATAGTTTAAAAATAGGCATTTGCAAATTCAAACAGAAGCTCTGATAATGGCAAGTATGGAATAAGCAGACTTCAATTCAACACTTACTGAGTATCCATTACGTGTCAGGGGATACAAAGTAGTCCCTCAAATATACAGCATACTTAAAGTAAGAGAATAAATTATTTTATTTTTCATTTGATCATCCCCAAATTCTATGCACTAGTATTTTTATCATAAAAAATTAAAACCAAAATGATGATTGACATTTCAAGAGTTTCCAGAGATTAACCTTCGGAGTTGAATATATCCACAATACAAGATTGACCTGCCACTTATTTTTTGAAAAAGAAAGATTTAGGGGCAACTTCCTCATTATAAAAGTACTCCCTTGACCTTGGCGTATCTGGCTTTGAATGCGGCTGTAAGCAGAGGTGAAAACACATTTCTCCTGATGACTCCAAGCATCTAATGATTTCGTTCAATCTTAACCTCCCTTATTCATTATTCTATTCCTGAAATTCTTCAGGAACCATTTCACCAAATTCTTGAATATTCCATTTTATTTTCCTATACTTATTAAAATTAATTTATTTTGCCACACTAATTCAATTACATTCCATTTTTGTACTTACTATGAGAACTTCATGTGCCTATGAGATAATTTTCCTGTCACTATTTATTATACATATTCAATGGAGATTGAGTTGGGCCATGTAATTATCACTCCTCAGTTCCTAACAATCCTGTGACATTTGCTATAATAAAAATTATTTCCCAGTGGTACCAGAGATGCTACATTAGGTTGTGGAAGCATATTAAAGTCCCAATATGAAAAATAATGTATTACTATGCAGTGTATTCCTAAAAATATAATTCCAGATTAGAATTCTCAAATGTCCATACTCCTTCATAGAAAACTGACATCACTTTTAGCTTCTTGACTTGTTGAAGGGTCTATCCAAAACCCCAATGCCAACCTATCTCTCTTTCGTT
This sequence comes from Mirza zaza, assembly GCA_008750895.1. Lineage (NCBI taxonomy): Eukaryota > Metazoa > Chordata > Mammalia > Primates > Cheirogaleidae > Mirza > Mirza zaza. The sequence continues at coordinate 4,557 of VSMD01120335.1, forward strand.
TTTTTCTTTTCATAACAATGATCAAACCATTTAGCTAAATCATTATGTCTTGCTTTCTCTACTTATAAATTATGGATAATAACTGTATCTGTTCCTTACTTGCTACCTGTCATATGTCAGCTTGTGAATTTCATGGTAGATTCTGTTTTAAAATAAATAATCACCCAATTTTCCCTTCCATTAAGTCAAGACTTAAAATAGATTTAAAAAATCTGAATAATAGAGCATAAGACATTCTATTATAAAGACATCTGCACCTGAATGTTTATGGCAGCACAATTCACTATTGCAAGGATGTGGAAGCAACCCGAGTGTCCATCAATTCATGAATGGATTATTAAAATTTGGTATATGTTCACAATGGAATATTACTCAATTCTAAGAAATGGCAGCGAGCTAGCACCGTTTATATTATCCTGGATTGAGCTTAAGCCCATTATCCAAAGTGAGGTGACACAAGATCAGAAAAATGGGCTCCACATATACTCACCATCAAATTGGTACTGACTGATTAACACTGTGGTGCTCAAAGGGTGGTGGTGTTCACCAGGGATTCGGGGGTTAGAGGGGTGAGGTGAACATTGTGGAGGGGAAGGGCATACCTCTAACCCTTGCTAAGGAGAAGCAAAGTTATAAAATGTAACCAAAATGTTAAGAAAAAAAGAAAAACAAACATTTGTTGGGTGTGGGGCAGGTGGGAGGGGGGAGGAGGGGATGGGTATATACATACATAATGAGTGTGATGTGCACCATCTGGGGGATGGACACACTTGAAGCTCTGACTCAAGGGGGGAGGGGAGACAAGGGCAATGTATGTAACCTTAACGTTTGTACCCCCATAATATGCTGAAATAAAAAAAAGAAAAGAAAAAATAATCTGAATACACTTGCAATTTGAATTCCTTAGAGAAAGTTAACATATGAAAACTGTTATCAAAATTCTTGACAGAACTTTTAATCATTACAGATTTATATGACAAGTTTTATGAATGACATAAAATAACAGAAATATTCTTCCTTTTCTTTTAAGCCCTTGCCTTAAACTTTCTAACGTGATTAATGTGGTATGTAACTCAGGGTATTTTTTTTTCCAGGGGGCGGGTATGGAAGCAATGGAGGGAGAGTGGGGAAAGCTAAAAAGCACAATAAGGCAAAGAAATTCTCACTTTCCATGGAAATATTCCCTACAAGGGCCAAGAGACTAACAAATACTAAACATCCCCACTGGAGAAGAGAAGCAAGAGTTTGCTCTTAAATTGACTTCAGAGTAGAGATGCCAAAGCAAATAAATCACTGCAAATGAAATACTCTGCAAGGTAAATGGGCTTTAAAAATATTTGTGTAGGTTAAATTTTCTGATCGCAAGTATTCATTACTGTCAGATATGGTAAGAGCACTTGTCCATCAGGATCTGGAGATCTCCTCCAGGTATATCAGTCACTGTTTTAGACCAATGCCCGGCGTGGCAGACACCCTCCACAAATGTTACTGAATGAAGAAGAATAAGCTGAAGTTCAAACATGCAATGCTTCACCTAAGCCAGTTGAGCAAGAAGCAAAGTCCCCAAAGTTCTTAGATTGTTTTCAATCCATACACATTTTTCATCAATATGAATTCCACAATGATGAACAAATGTAAATACCTATCTGACTTAGCTACTCAAGCCATTAATAGAACAAAATGCAGAACAAACTTCTCTTTCCTCGGATCCTGTGCCCTTAGCCAAGTGCATCCTCCAAGATGTTATGTCACTTTGTTTTTTCATTGTGGAGTGACTTACAACCCTCAAGCCATCTATAAAGAATTTTAAGAGATGAACAGCACTTTTACAGGTTTCACAGTCTCCATAGTTGCTCCATTCTATTTTTTTTTTTCCTTTACAGGAATCTTTTGTAGCTGTAGTAAAAGGACTTCAGTCATCTCTGTGATTGGGGGTGAGTGGAGTCACATTTATGGATAGATGTAACCTATTTGTGGCCTGGTACAACGTAATCCCAGCATTTTTAGAGACTGAGGCAGGAAGATCGCTTGAGGCCAGGAGTTTGAGATCAGCCTGGGCAACATATTGAGACGCCATCTCTACAAAAGAAGAAAATTAGCTGGGGGTGGTGGCCTGCGCCTGTTCTTCCTGCAACTTGGAGCCCGAGGCAGGAGGATCCCTTGAGCCCAGGAGTTCCAGTCTGCAGTGAGCTATGATTGCATCACTGCATTCCAGCCTGGGCGACAGAGTGAGACCCTGTCTCTAAAAAAAAAGAAAAGAAAAGAAAAAAAGGAAATAACCTATTTGTTTCCCTAAACTCCCACTGGACGTAAATCTCTGATCATAGATCACCAAAGGCCTCTTCATTCTATAATCAGAAGTTCACTGAATATTCATCAAGTCACTCAGTCACTGGCCAAAGAGAAGTCACCTAAGTGGATTTATCCATATACCCAGGTTGTATTATGAGAATGGCAATCCCCAAATCCCAAGTTAAGGGGATAGATAGTAGCCCTTGTAAAATGAAGCGACTCCCATATGGTAAGAGGCAACCAGAATAAAAGGAAATAGAAGAGCGAAGCATGTGAAGTTGTAGGTGGGCCAGGTGCATCATTCCTCTGGGATTCAGCCTACATCCTGGAAGCTGGCATGGCTCTGCCTAGCCCCATGGATTGGCCTGGACTGCTTTGGTCGGGGGGGTCTCCAGAACGGGGCAAACTTTTCAGTGTTCCCTGCAGGATACACCAGACCAGAATCATTCTGTATCCCTAAAGAGGGCACTCGTCTTCGAGTCCATTTTTATAAACTTCCAGAGAGATTCAGAAAGTACTGGACTAATCTAGTATCACTGAGATTGCTAAATAGTCATTTGGCTGAGAACGGAGAAAGGTGAAATGGCCAAATTGCTATCTCCTTCAGGGCTCAAACCGGTCTGGGAAAGGTATTGAGTCAAAAATGACTGTTCTGCAAGAATAGAGATGAAACAGAAGCACACTCTGAGGAGTGCCACTACCAGTGACTATGTCTCACAGCTAATACACAGAGCTAACTCATCAAATCTTAACCACTCACTGGCATTGTTCTAAGTGTTTCACCTGCATTCGTTTATTTAATCCTCAGGGCAACCCTAAGAGGTTAGGAATTATTATTATCATTCTGATTTCATCAGTAAAGACATGGAAACCTAGAGAGGTAAGTAACGTGTCCAGAGTTATTCAGCAACTAATGGCGAGCTAGGACTCAGCACCAGGTGCCGCGTTTACACATCTGCACCTCACCATCTGCCTCGCTATCTATTCCCTTCCCTGAAAGCTTGGAAGACTGCCCTGTGACCAACCACAGACAGCTTAGTGAGGACAAGCATGGTGTCTGTGTGACACAGTGACATGTTGCCCACAGCTCTGGCCCTGCAGGGGTGAAGGTTGTTCCAGGCCCAGCTTCTCAGAGACCTTTCCTCACTAGTCTCAGGACATCCCTACCAGCTGCTCTGCTCTGCATAGATTCTCTATGCAGAGAACAAAAATTTAAGATTGCAGATGTCATCAAGGCTACCTACTGAGAACAAACTTCAAATAAATCCTAGATTATAAAAAAGAGAACCAGAAAAAACAGAGACCTGGCTGTATAGAAGGCCCTTTGTGCCACACCCAGGAAGCTTCCAGACCAATTAGGAACATCATATCCCAAAGGAGCTTTAAGTTCATGAAATTTCAGAGTTTTATGTTCATGCCTTAAACATTGAAACAAGTTTTTTCCCCCATCTGTTTTGTTTCTTTGGTGCTGGGCTTTTTGAAGTTGCAATAAAGAAAGGACAAGAAACACATTTTGCAAATGATACTCAACAATGCTGAATGAAAGAGCTTCATTCCCTTTTTCTTTTAATTCACCTACACTTAAAGGACAAAGCATTTTTTTTCCCCTGAGTATGTTGACAATCACTGAGGTGACTAAAATACCTAGTATATCTTAGTGAAAAGCTATTTTTAAAATCACTTGATTTTGAAAGCTCTAATCATGATAATTTCATGGGAATTCTTAGTACAAAAATTAAAAGTTTTAAATTGCTCTGCAAACATTTGTAAATTCAAATAATCTTAATTAGAAAATACCTGCATTGATGCATATGTATCAGGTATCTTGAATGTCTGTCCCTGATGCAAAATTATTTTGAGAGTTGTTTTATGAGTTATAGTTCCTGTGGCCAGTAATAGCAGAAATGATGCAGTATGAGATTAGGAATCAAAAGTGTCATTTCTAGTCTCTCCCAACTCTGCCACATTTCATCTCTGGGCTTGAAAATGTCATTTAACTTCTCTTAGCCTGTATCCTCATGTCCAAAGAGGAGTAACAATTTCCACCGGAAAGCACTGTTTCGTAGGTCAAATGAAATAATGTGTGTGAGAGTTTAATAAGCATCAAGGCACTCTAATATAGCATAATATTAAAATTACAAACCTAATGTGGTGGCAGTGTGACTCAATGAGGAAAGTGAAGATAGAGTCTGGTGCAAAAAGGAACCAATCTTGCTGAGAGCTTTTCCAACTCATGCCCCTGGGTGTGTCTGTCTGGCCTGAGTTCTCTCATTTGAGACATGAGAATGATAACTATCCCATAAGGATGATATGGGGATTAGAAACTATATATATATATATATACACACACACACACATATATCAGGCCTTTAGCAGGGCAGGGACACAGTAGGTGTTCAATAACTGGCACCTGTTTTACATTAAATAATTCATTTAATCAAGCCAAGTATGCTACGTGTTTCAACGCCCACCAACAGCTGAGCAGTGTGCTCTGCTTAGAACAGTACATCCAAATAACGGGACTCCCAAATAGACCTCTGCCAGGGCCAGCGCCCTGGGTTTATCCCACTTTAGGCTCCAGCGGCTTAAGGCTCTGCTTGCTGTATTTGCATTTCCTGGCTTATCCCATTTACGTAGTAAAACTCACTAATGGGACCTCAACTTAGAGAATAAAATGAATACTACCCAATGTGGCAACTCCAAGTACAGGGTTTTTGTTTGTTTGTTTGTTTGTTTTTTACCCCTCACCTGCTTTTAACTAGAAACGAACTTCCTTCACTTTTGGCTACTTATTTGGGGCCAGGAGTGGGGTCCCGGGGACCAGATAAGGAAAAGCCCAAGGGAATTCTGATACGGGTGTGTTCAATCCGACCCCAATAAGCAGCCTCCGAGACCGCCTCCCCCCGCCGGCCGCCGCGCAGGGCGTTAGAGTCAGGCCCGAGTGGAGGCGCAGGGAGCCACAAGCAGGGGCGCGCGCGCGTCCCGCCAAAGCCAAGTGCGCCGGGCATCGGGCCCCGGGCCGGAGCGCGAGTTAGGGGAGTGGACCTGGGGAAGGGCACATGCAGTTAGTGTTAACGCTCCACCATGCGGCTTTGCATTCCTGGCTGGCAGACGCGCTTAGGCAAAACAGACCCGATGCTTACAATGATCCCAGCCCAAAATGGAGTGTCTCTGAGCAGCAGGGAGGAGCTGACGCTCGCCATGAGGAAGCCCACCACGGTCACGCCGATGCCCAGGGCCAGCTGCAGCAGCGCGAGCAGCAGCGGGAACCGGCAGCCGCAGCACGTCCGGGCCTCCTCCTCCCCGCACTCCTTGGGGGCCCCCGCGCCCTTCGTCGTCGTCGTCTTCTTCTTCGGCCCCATGTCGTCGTCGTCGGGCCCGGCGGGCGGCGGCGTCCGCGGCTGGCGACCCCCCCCCCTTGCCTCTGCAGGCCGCGGGGCTGCTCGTCCTCGCCCGCGGCGGCTGCGGGGGCGGGCAGGCGGGCGGGCGGCTGCGGGAGCGGCGCCCTGGGCCCCGGAGCGCGGCGCGCGGAGGGCCGAGCCTGCCCTGGTATTCGAATTACGGAGGCTGAACAAATATGGAAAACATTTGGAGCCGACTCGCCCGAGCCTCCAAAGGCCACGGGGCGCCTGCAGCAGAGGGGGGATTCGAGGGGGGTCGCCAACTGCCAACGCGCCGGGACGGGACGCAGCGCCTCCGCTAGGCACCCCCCTGGCAGGCTCTGCCCAGCGCGGGCGCCTTGGGGGAGGGGTGTGCGCGCGTGTGTGTGTGTGTGTGTGTGTGTGTGTGTGTGTGTGTGTTCTCCTTACTCAAAACTTCAACACTCTTTTGGTTGTTTTTGTTTCCTGTGAGGTGCGATGCAAG
>VSMD01120336.1:0-91855 GCA_008750895.1 Mirza zaza
TGGCTCACGCCTGTAATCCTAGCACTCTGGGAGGCTGAGGCAGGCGGATTGCTCGAGGTCAGGAGTTCGAAACCAGCCTCAGCAAGAGTGAGACCCCGTCTCTACTATAAATAGAAAGAAATTAATTAGCCAACTAATATATATAGAAAAAATTAGCCGGGCATGGTGGCGCATGCCTGTAGTCCCAGCTACTTGGGAGGCTGAGGCAGCAGGATTGCTTGAGCCCAGGAGTTTGAGGTTGCTGTGAGCTAGGCTGACGCCATGGCACTCACTCTAGCCTGGGCAACAAAGTGAGACTCTGTCTCAAAAAAAAAAAAAAAAAAAAAATAGCTGGATAAGGTAGCATGCACCTATAGTCCCAGCTATTTTGGAGGCTGAGGAGGAGGATCACTGGAGCCCAGGAGTTTGAGGTTGCTGTGAGCTATGATGATGTTACTGCACTCTAGCCTGAGTGACAGAGTGAGACCCTATCTAAACAAAACAAAACAAAAACAAGCACAGAAACAAGACTAGAAGGAAGTGTACCCAAATTAACAATGAGTCCATATTGATTATGGCATATTGGAGGATATTTGCTCTTGTTTCTGGTTTTGATATTTTCTACAATGAGCATATATGACTTTTAAAAACCTGCACAAAATTAAAAAATATGTTTCCCTGTGAAATTGTCATGGAATAAGGAACCAGGCATCTTAATTTGGGGGCATATGCTTAATGAGATGGGTTATTTTAATATGTGCTAATTATTGCTAACATGTTAGGTAGTATGCTGGAGAAATGTGAGCCTCATCCTTGTTGTTACAAATTGAACATTCCATATTGTGTTTGTCTTTGTTTTCTCAAATTAATCATTGGAGTGAATAACATTTGATGAAGTTGAAATGTTTGATTTGCCCTGGCTATTTTCCAGTCTACCTGGAAATACCAGCAAGATAAATTCCCCATTGTGCAGGATGATTTTGAGTGAGCTACAAGCAAAACCTGATATGCTGCTGCTCTCAGGTGAAACTGTTTTAAGTATAACATAATTTATAAGACACTATTGGATTTTTAGTCAAAAGCAAACATCACAGTAAATGTTGACTGAATGCATATTGCTGAGATTTTTTTCCTGAAACTTACCTACTCATATGCTAAGTAATTCTACTATACCTCCTACTTGTGCCCTATTAATTCTAGAAGTCTATATAGGGAAGCACTTTGTGTAACTTAATCTCACTGCTTCTATATTTTCGTAGATTATTAAAGAACAGGATTAATTGACTCATGCCATCTTTCTGATGTTTTTTCTTTGGTACATGCAGAATATGGGTGATAATATAGGACTCTTTGTACCAGTACTATGGTTGTAATATTTCCCATTTATGTTTGCCCCTTCTTTTAAATCTTTACTTTCCCCTTGTGCTGGCTGAATTACTTATAGCCCTCATCTCTTTTTGGCAGCGATGATTCCTTCCTGTATCAGCCTTCATTGTCGCCCATCTCCTGCCATCCTTCACGCTGTCTTTGGTAAACTTCCTCAGACACACCGCTTACAAACCTGAGGTGTCTCCTCATTGCCTGGCTGTGAAGTTCAATCCCACAGAACACCACAGTGTCCCAACCTGTCATTCTAGCCACATTCTCCACTGTGGCATCTTCCTCCAGGCTACAGTCAAACTGGAGTTTTTAGTAGCCCCAGAACCTTCCATTCGGTCCTCTGTGTCTCTGTCCTCACTCTTTCCCTCCTGGGTCTGGGAGGCCCTTTCCTCACTTCTGGCGACTGAGATTTTACTTGTCTCTGTGACCTGGTCCAGTGTGACATGAGTTGAAGCCATCTGTGATTCTTGCCCCATACAAAAATGCCTCAGAAAATCAATTTTTCTTTCTTCTATGCTCCCATTGTTTTCTGGGTATTAATATGCCACTTGGTCTCTGAATCAAAGCATGGTCTCATGCATGTTTATTTCATCCACAAATTTATAAATCTCCACAAGGATCAAAAGTGCCATTGTCATTTTTGTCTCTTCAAAGTGCCAGGCAGGTGGTGTTGTCATTGATGAATTTAATTAGCATAGTACTTACGGTTTACACACATCTGTTCTCTCATGTGGCTCAGAGCCAATCCTTACAAGTGGGACCAGCAGGTTTTATTACAATCCCACAGACTAAGTCACTGGGGTGCCTAGAGTTTAGGTGCCAATCAGTGGGGACAAGAGAGACAAAAACAGTTGGATGCCTGCCACAGACCAGGCACCGTTGCGAGTACTGTCTTACTTAATCCTCACAACAACCTTGTGGGGTGGGTATTATCATCTGCCTTTTACAGTTGGGGAAACTGAGGCCCAGGGGCACTTAGAATAACTTTCCTAATATCAAATAACAAGAAAGTGACGGAATGGGGCCTCAGCGGCACCTGCCTTTTTCCACTGAGGAGTACTTCCTTTCTCCAACACAGCATTGAAGTTAATGAAATGGAATTGGCAAGTATGGGCTCTCTCTAATGTTTAGTCTACACGTTTTGAGACATACATGGGTGTCCAATCAGCCTTGGCCTTGGATTTTGGAGCGTCTTGGCGGGACTTCGGTGTCCAGCAGGGGGAGTAGGAGAGCAGCGTCTCTCTGGTTAAGACGGTCTGAGCTCCTGTCGCCTTTGCTGTCTTGCTATTAACATTGCTTGGCTTCTGGCTTAGAGTTCAAGATCTGTGCTTTGCCGTTGTTTTCCTTTGGATAAAAGGGTGGCCTCCACCACTACTGTTGACCTGTCTCAGGTGGGGCAGGAATTGAAGTCACAGAGAAGCCCCGTCTTTGGACCCCACTGTGCTTCAAAGAGCAGATGGAGTGAGAAGCCACGTGGGTTAAGAATCCCATCTGAGAAAACATGGCAGGACCAGAGTGTGTGTCATCTTAAGTCTTTTCTGGAACCAGATCAATAAAAAAAAAAAAAAATCAGAATACACTAGGGGGGAAGTGGGCCCCTGAGAGGCAGAGCAAGGAAAGCAGATGGTGGAGGTGGCTGGAAAGAGGCACACAAGCATCAGGAGGCCGCCTGGTGACACCATGAGGGTCCAGGAGGTCATGGCAGGCCGGGCGACTGAGCAACTGGTACTGCTTGTGTGGGAGCGGGTGCATTGGCTGTGGCTTGCAGAGAGGACATGGGAACGGAGATGACATGGAAAGCTAAGACTACCTGAGTGCAGATGAGAAAATGCACGAGGCTCAGAACTGTGGCTGGAGTTGGTCTTTGAGGCAGGGAGCAGGAAGTCTGGAGAGATGAACTGGGGCCTGCTGTCGAGCTTGTTGGGGTAGGGATGAGGGGTATCTATGGAAAGGAGGAGGGGAAGTGCTCAGGCCCTTGAGTGCGCCCCTGAGGAGGGTGGCCCTAGGGCTGATCAGGGCTTGGCAGGACTGGCTGAGGAGTCCTGCACCTCTCTTTCCAAGCTGCCCCTCTACAGTGCCTTTTGAATCCCGGCTCCCCACAGTATTTCTCCTCTGGTGGGCCCTCTGCCAGACCTATTCGGGAATTAACTGCTTAGTGGCGTGTTGGCAGAAGACACATTTATACCACGATGGTAGGGGTGGACAGAGTAGATTTTGGAATTAGCAATTCTTCCAAAGTCAGGGGAATATAGATTTTTTTGGCCAGTGCCTGGATGGAGGAAGCAGGCACATGTGCTCAACACGGTCATATACATTATCTCACAGGGGAGGTATGTTGAGATAGGAGCTGTGCTTTACACCCCCTCAAATAAATATGCATTGCTAAATATCCTCTTACTCAGAAGACTGTCATCTGAAGCATGAAGGTCCAGGACTCCTGGTGGCCACCTTGACTTGTCTCCCAGCAAAATCAGCTTTCTTTTTTACTTCCCAGTCTCCAGCATAAATGCATTCCTCTCTCAATTTGCAACAGGCTGAGGAGAAATGATTACGTTCCTGTTCTTTCTGTTCTTGACCAGGATTCAGATGGGCATAGGTTCGAGCTTCTCTAATGACCCAGGGTAGAGTTCCAGTTATTTAGTGGAAATGAAGCAACCGTTTCAATATATGAATTCCACAGGGCTTAGTGCCAAGAATTCATTTCCAAATAGTGAAACCATTAAGCACTTTTGGTTACTGATGTTAAATTAGGAAGTTCATATAAGCCAAGACTTCTCATCGTTGGCTTGTCAAAATTATAATTTTGAAAAGTCAAAGTATTGAAAAATATTTATTTATTAAAACCAAACAGAAGAAATATGTCTAAATAAATTTTTGTGGTACAGAATTCATGGTGTGTTTTTTAAAATAACTTTTTTTTCTTCTTCTTTTTTTTTTTTTTGAGTCAGAGTCTTGCTCTGTTCCCTGGGCTAGAGTGCTGTGGCATCAGCTTAGCTCACAGTACCCTCAAACTCCTGGGCTCAAGCAATCCTACTGTCTTAGCCTCCCAAGTAGCTGGGACTGCAGACATACGCCACCATGCCTGGCTAATTTTATATATATATATTTATATATAATTATATATATAAATATATATATAATTATATATATAAAATTATATATATATAAAATATATATATATATATTTGTAGTTGTCCAGCTAATTTCTTTCTATTTTTTTTTAGTAGAGACAGGGTCTCGCTCTTGCTCACACTGATCTCAAACTCCTGAGCTCAAATGATCCGCCCTCCTCGGCCTCCCAGAGTGCTAGGAGTACAGGTGAGCCACCATGCCCGGCCTAAAATAACTCTTTTTCTAATTTCAAAAGCCGTAGATGTTCATGGTAGAAAAAATTGGGAAATATAAAAGTAAGAGAATAATTAAGAATATATCACCTGTAATTTTCTACTTAGTGATGACTGCTGTTAACATTTTAGTGGATTCTTTATGGGCTTTAATTTTCGGCATATGTACTGGCTTTTGTTTTTCTTCCCCCATAATGCTATATGGTGAGCATTTTCCACTGTCATTCAGATTAATTATAAACCTCTTTAATGGTTACATAATCACTGTATGAATGTACCATTATTTGATATTTTACTTTTTAAACTTTTCCTCTTGAAATGATTTGTCTTACCAAAAGTTGTAAAAATAGCACAAAGATTTTCAGTATACCTTTCACCCAGCTTTTGTAAATGTTAACATCTTGCATAATCATGTACAATGATCAAAGCCAGAAAAATGACTATAATATGATACTTTAATTAATCTCCAGACCTTATGCAAATTTCACCAATTATTCCACTAATGTCCAGGATCATGCATCACATTTAGTTGTAGTATCTCTTTTGTCTTCTCCACTTTGGGATAGTTCTTCCATTTTTTTCTTTACCTTTCATCACCTTGACTTATTTTGTGGAATGTCCCTCACTTTGGGTTTGTCTGACAGTTTTTCCTGATAAAACTCAGGTTATGCATATTTGGTAAGAATACCACAGGAAGGATATACCCTTCTCAGTGTCTCGGTGCATCAGTTCAGAAGGTGATGTACCAGAATTTACTAAGCCATTCATCTACAGCCAAACACTTAAGTAGTTTCTGATTTTTATACATAATTCTGTGACTCTATTGATTATTTTCTCTTTTTTTCTATTTGATTATTTTCTAAGGAGTAAGTTTTATTTTTTTATTTTTTATTTTTATTTTTTGAGACAGAGTCTCGCTTTGTTGCCTAGGCTAGAGTGAATGCCGTGGCATCAGCCTAGCTCACAGCAACCTCAAACTCCTGGGCTCAAGCAATCCTCCTGCCTCAGCCTCCTGAGTAGCTGGGACTACAGGCATGCGCCACCATGCCCAGCTCATTTTTTTTTTTTTTTTGTATATATATCATTTTAGTTGGTCAATTAATTTCTTTCTATTTTTAGTAGAGATGGGGTCTCGTTCAGGCTGGTTTCGAACCTCTGACCTCGAGCCATCCGCCCGCCTCGGCCTCCCAGAGTGCTAGGATTTCAGGCGTGAGCCACCACACCCGACCAAGAGTAAGTTTTAAAAATGGAATGAATCAAGGGTGTAAACATTTTTGAAGTTTTTGACACCATATTACAAATTGTTTTTCAGAAAGGTTTTAGCCAGTTACTCTTGTGCTAGTAATAATAAAATGTCTCCATCTGCCCTCTCCAGCACTGAATGTTATCGACAACAAAATAAAACAAAAACTCTGCTGATTTGATTACTGTGGAGGCTAGTTTTACCTGTATTTTCAGTTTTACATGTATTTCAGTTTTACATGTATTTCCTAACCATTTTTCATTCTGATTTTATGACATATTTATCTAATTACTCTCAAGCCCTTTTGGACAGCCCTAAGTGCTTTGCATAGCCCATCTATTCCATCACATTGAATCCTTGTAACCAATCCCTGAGGCTGAGTTTTATTACTCATCAAGGATAGCTTTATTACTTATATTTTACAGATTAGAAAATCTGGGGCTCAGAATATTTAAGTAACGTGTTTAAATTCAGGCAGCTATTAACTGGTGGAGAAAGAATGAGAACTCAGACCAGTCTTCCGTGGCAGGCTGAGCGCTCCAGTCTTCAGTGGGGAACGGCCGAATAGGCAGAGAGGCACCTGCAGGCCTTCAGACCCGTCTGCAACCTCGGGCTGAGTAGCAGTAAACTCAGGAGCTGGAGCAGTGCATTCACCCTGAAACTCCTCCTTGGGCACAGCCTTTTCAGCGGCAGCCTGCTCTTCCTTTTCAATCTCTTCAGGATCTCTGTAGAAGCAGAGATCAGGCATGACTTCCCTTGGGTGTTCATGTGAGATGGTGCCACTCACGTGCAGAACTTCCCGGGCCAGCATCCACTACGTTGGGCCCACTGAGGGAGCTCCCTTGTCGTTGCGTGAGATGGCGATGTCCCCATAGCTCAGAGGAGAATCTGTGTTACACAGAGCAGCGATGGGCTGGTTAACATAAGATGCCTCTGTGAGAGGCTGACGGTCAGCCCTGGCTGACCAGTAACCACCAGAACCACAGACGCGGCTCCTGGGACACTGCCTGGATCTGGTTAGTGAAGGTTCTGGAGTGAAGTGACCAGCAGTAGGAGAGGCTCCAGAGGCAGCAGCAAACTTCAGCGAAGCCTGCTGGTCAGTATTCCTGGAGGGTGTGATGGCAACAAAGGCCTGAGCTGCCAGCAGAAGCTTCTCCCAGGTCATCTTCAGGTTTATGATGTAGATGCCGTCACTTTTCCTTTTGTAGATGTACTGTTCCATTTGGAAGTCAAGGTTGGTGCCACCTAAGTGGGCTCCTGTTGCAAGGAATTTGAAGGCATCCTCCTCCCTCATACGGCATACATCAAGGAGTCCAGACATTGTACTAGTTTCTCTTAAAGTTACCATGGGAACCAGAACAACGCTGTATGTATGGATCCCTCTCTGGGTAGCACAGAAAGGACAAAGTATTTTCTTTAACAATGACAGTTTTTATGTTTAATACTTCCGATATCTTCAAAATGGTAACAGAAGAGTCTGTGCTGAGTGGTTTAATTCTTAAAATAGAAAAAGCTTTTAGAAAATGAGAACTCAGAAGGGCTTATTCTTTTCATTTAAAACCTGAGTTAGCCAGGTGTGGTAGCTCACGCCTATAATCCTAGCACTCTGGGAGGCCAAGGTGGGCGGATTGCTCAAGGTCAGGAGTTCGAAACCAGCCTGAGCGAGACCCCGTCTCTACTAAAAATAGAAAGAAATTAATTGACCGACTTAAAAAAAAAAAAAAATATATATATATATATACACACACACACACACACACACACACACAAAATTAGCCGGGCTTGGTGGTGCATGACTGTAATCCCAGCTACTCGGGAGGCTAAGGCAATAGGATTGCTTGAGCCCAGGAGATTGAGGTTGCTGTGAGCTAGGCTGATGCCACGGCACTCACTCTAGCCTGGGCAACAAAGTGAGACTCTGTCTCAAAATAAATAAATAAATAATAATAAAAAAATAAATAAAACCTATGAGTTGCTGGACTCTTAAAATTGATATGGATCTTTTAAAATAATTGCTTATTGCAATTTTATTAAACAATTTTATTAATTGTTCTCTTAAAACTTTGGTGTTTTTTTGTAAAATTCTCTATTTTAAAAGTGCACAACTCTCTTGTAATCTTGCCTCCTTCTGTTTTAGGAATGATATTCTTTTGAAAATGAAGAAAATAAATGGTTTAATTTTTAAAATTCAAAAGCATATTTCAATACAGAAGATACCTGAAAGATGGAAGGAAAAAAAAATAAAAAAAAGAAAAATTTTAATTTATAAAAGAAAAGAATAAAAAAGCATAAGAGATGTTAGTTTCTTACTGTAGTAGTAACTACAGATGTTAGTTTCCTTCTTCCATTTTCAAAATGCTCACAGTTGAATTACCTACCCTGGGAAGGAGGTAAAGCAGAGGTTTCTACCTTGATAAGGAAACAGAAGCTGAGAAAGTTTTGATGCTATCTCCAGTCATACAGCTAGTTTGTAGCAGCTCTGGTACTAAAATATAGGATATATGTATTCTAGCTCTTTCTACTGTATAAAAACAATTTGGGAGTGAGCTGTGAAACACTGAAATTCTGAACATTCTTCAAATTTCTATGTTTTTTTCTGAATAAGAAAAGCATATCCATTCTGGATAGCTTTATTTTGCTGTCTCACAAATGTATCTAAAAAAACATGTCAAAATGAAACTTATTTTTCTCCCTAAATCTACTTCTCCAAAATGTCAGTAAGTGCCTTCAGTCTTTTTGTTTGCTTAAGCCAGAAACTTTGGAATCATTCTTAGCTCTGTTTCTTTCATCTGATCCTCATGTTCTGTGGTTTTATCTCCTGAGAACTCGTAAATTCCCTTCCTTAGACTGGACTATTACGGTATACAATTGACCCTTCAACAATGTGAGGGTTAAGGGTGCCAACCCCCATGCAGTCAAAAATCTACATATAACTTTTGACTCCCCCAAAACTTAACTATTTTTTTTTTACATTTTCAAAGTATAGATCCCAATTTCTCCCCACTTTATTTTTCTTTTCTTTTCTTTTTTTTTTTTTTAGCATATTATGGGGGTAAAAGTGTTAAGGTTACTTATATTGCCCATGCCCCCATAAAACTTAACTATTAATAGCCTACTTTGACTGGAGGCCTTAACTTAAACAGTAGATGAACACTTCTTTGTATGTTATATGTATTATATACTCTATTCTTATAATAAAGTAAGCTAGAGAAAAGAGAATGTTATTAAGAAAATCATAAGGAAGAGAAAATATATTTACTATTCATTAAGAGGAAGTGGGTCATCATAAAAGTCTTCATGTTGAGTAGGCTAAGAAGGAAGATGAGGGGTTGTTCTATTGTCAAAACCTTAAAGGGATTTTGGTCTAGGTCCAGTTGCTTGAGGAATTTTTAATAGGTCTAGGTCTACTTGCTTGAGGAATTTTTAATATGACAGATGACTTGTCCGGAGAATGGGAGAAGGTGCCTCAAATCCTTGTCTCCAACTAACGGAGATCATGGGCTTCTAAGGGAAGGACCTGCCTTGGGGCAGGTCGTGATGGCTTGGGGGCAGGTTGTGGTATAACTATTATTAATAATAACAAGGGGCTACATGCATTGGGGGCAAGTTGTGGTGGATGGTGAATCTTGTCAGCAGGTCTGCTCAGCGGCCTTCAGAATCTCAGCACCTTTGTCTTGCAGAACATCCACCATTTCTGGGAAACAACTCAAAAGGTCAAGTAGTTAAGTGAGAGGATGACATAAGGATCATTGAAAATTGTTCAATGAGGGTCAGTTACAGGTGTGCCGTCTTAGGAGTGGCAGAGGTGGAAGAGGAGGCAGGAGAGACAGGCACACTCAGGGTAACTTTATAGAAATACATCATAATTTCTGTCTGATTTTTTGCTTTTTCATTTCGCTACAAATGTTTCTATATGGTACCAATACTTCTTCCACTGTTTGCTTTAGTTTCAGTGTCCGTATCAGAAAAGGGACCATGTCATAAAAGAAGTCAAAAGCAGGTCTTGAATACTTGGAACACTTTGGTCAGATTGTATAATGTCAATCTGTTTTCTGGCACTGCTGCTTCTACGTCTTCTTCATCATCCGGCACTGGATCAGAAGCACTCATCTCCGTCACGCTGTCTTCTCTTAATTGCTCTGGTGTGGTGTCTATTAGCTCTTGAATTTCTTCAAGAGCCATATTTTGAAACCCTTCACGCCCCCCAGAGTTTTTGCCATGTCCACAACCTCTTTCATGATTTCCTTGATTGGCTCTGTCGTAAATCCTGTGCAGTCACGCACGACATCTGAACACAGTTTTCTCCAACAGAAATTTATTGCTTCGGGCTTGATGGCCTTTATGACATTTTCTATAACAACAATGGCATTTTCAATGGTGTAATCCTTCTAGACTTCCATGATATTCTCTCTGGTGGGGTTCTCTTTCACAGCATTGACAATCCTTTCCACAGAGTACTGTGTGTGATGAGCCTAAGGGTCCTCATGACCCCTGGATTTAGAGGCTGAATGGGAGATGCTGTGTTTGGGAGCAAGTAGGCCACTTCAGTGCCTTCAGTGTTGAACTCATGGGATTCTGGGTGGCCAGGGGCATTGTCCAATATCAAAAGAACTTTAAAAGACAGTTCCTTCCTGGCAAAGTACTTCCTGATTTTAGGGAGAAAACATTCATGGAACTAATCCAGAAAAAGTGTTCTTGCTATCCAGGCCTTTTTGTACAACAGAAAGACTGGCTTGTGATGTTTATGTTTTCCCTTCAAGGCTCAGAAGGTTAGCAGCTTTATAGATAAGGGCAGTCCAGATGATAAACCCTAGTGCATTTCCACAAAACAGTAGAGGTAGCCTATCCCTTCCTGCCTAAAATCCTGGTGCTTGCTTCTCTTCTTTACCAATAAATGTCCTTTGCATCATTTTTTTCCATAATAGGGTGCTTTCATCTGCATTAAAAACCTGTTCAGGCAGATATCTTTTCTCCTCAATGATTTTCTTAGGGGCATCTGGGAACTCATTTCTTGGTTGATAGAAGCTGCTTCTCTAATTATCTTGACATTTTAAAAGCCAAATCTCTTTCTAAGATTATTAAACCATTATTTGCTGGCATTAAACTTTCTAGTATTAGATCCTTCATCTTCCTCTTGCTTTAAGTTGTCACATAATGAGTTGACTTTTTCTCAAAATTATATTAGAGTCCATATGTATTCCTTTCTTACAGCAATCCTGCACCCACATAAAAGCTGCATTTTCAATATAAGAGAAAAGGGTATTTTACAAAAAAATGCAAGGATTTTTGCACCTGCTGGCATAGCTGCAGTGATGGCTTCACAAATTTCCTTTTTTTTTTTTTTTATAGTAGTCCTTATGCTGGATTCATTTATCTTGAAATAGTGCGCAATCACAACTACAGTTCTCAACCTATGGTACACATCAAGCAATTCAACATTTTCTTGTACTGTTGTTGGGTCAGCAGTCTGTTCTTGGTTCTTGGTATGCTCTTGGCCAAAGAATGACCAGACACACCAAAAGCAAGGTAAACAAAAAACAAAGTCTATAGAGCAAGAGCAAGATACCTTCACCACATATATGTATACCATGGAGTACTACTCAGCTTTAAGAAACAATGGTGATATAGCACCTCTTGTATATTCCTGGATACAGCTGGAACCCATTCTACTAAGTGAAGTATCTCAAGAATGGAAAAACCAGCACCACATGTACTCACCAGCAAATTGGTATTAACGGATCAACACCTAAGTGAACATATAGGAGTAACATTTATCGGGTGTTGAGAGGGTGGGAGGGGGGAGGAGGGGATGGGTATATACAACCGCAATGAGTAAGCTGTGCAACGTTTGGGTGATGGACACGCTTGAAGCTCTTACTCGAGGGGGGAGGGAGGCAAGAGCAATATATGTAACCTTAACACTTGTACCCCCATAATACCCTAAAATAAAAAAAATACATTCACCACAGATGAGGAACCAGGCCCCCTGTCCTAACAAGACGCTCTGGTTAAGGTTGGGGTCCTGTTTTATATTGTCCGGATTGGGCCCCTTCTTGGTTCAGACAACACCGTTGAACCACTGTCATGGACAGTTAATTACGTGATAATTAGCCTTAGGTTACTCTAGGTTATTTCCAGACCCTATCGTTCCTGGGATGTCTGGCCTCCTGGCTGGGGAATTCCCTTTGCAGATTGGCAGGGCAGTGCTCCTTCCCCCAGGTGCGGCAATTGCTCAAGGCAGCACCAAGGTAGGATGCCTGTCTGGACTCCCTCACTATCCACCTAACATTGTCATGACTTTTTGACCATTTCTATACCTCCAGCATTACTAGTGGCACTTTGTATGTGTCCCACGGTGTTTCTCAAGGTTTACGGTATTGCACTCAAACGCGATGGAAATTTGCCAGAATTTCACGAGATCACTTTTTACTGAGATACACAATTTATTGGAGAGACAAACTGTTCACCCAGAGATGATTATCGTCACATGGATTTTAAAGAGATACTTGCAATACTTGAGCTCACTGCAATAGCAACAGGAGGTGGCTACAGAATTATTATAGTATTAATAGTACAGTATTACTACAGGTACATGAATTTATAATTATGCATTTATAATTTAATAATACATCCTTATGTTTGGGTACATTTCTCATGCAAATGGCACCATGTACAGTTGGGTAAGTGCGTTCTTAAGTTTTGATAAATTCTAACTTTTAATAATAGATTTGTGTATATTTTATGGTAGTAAATGATAAAATAGGCTAGTGTCTACATATATGTTATACATTCATGACATATCAAACTTTATCTTAATTTTTTCAATATTTCTAGGCTATGTGGTTCATCTGCAATTTTTTTTCAAATTGTTTTTTTTTTTTTTTTTTGAGACAAATTCTAACTTTGTTGCCCAGGCTAGAGTGAGTGCCGTGACATCGGCCTAGCTCACAGCAACCTCAAACTCCTGGGCTCAAGCGATCCTTCTGCCTCAGCCTCCCGAGTAGCTGGGACTACAGGCATGCGCCACCATGCCTGGCTAAATTTTTTTTTTTGTATATATATTTTTAGTTGGTCAATTTCTATTTTTAGTAGAGACGAGGTCTCACTCAGGCTGGTTTCAAACTCCTGACCTCGAGCAATCCGCCTGCCTCGGCCTCCCAGAGTGCTAGGATTATAGGCGTGAGCCACCATGCCCGGCCTTCAAATTGTTTTAAATCTCCAAAAATTGTTCCAATGTATTTGTTGAAAACAATCTGTGTATATATGGACATATGCTGTTCAAACCTGTGTTGTTCAAGAGTCAACTGTAGTTTCTTTCCTGAGTTTTAGAACAGTTATACAACTGCAATCTACCCCTCTAATCTTGTCCTCCCGTCTAATCCCATTCTTCCCTGTACAGCATCCAGAATGATCTGGCTTTAGGCCAACAGCACCTGCCCACCCAGAAGGGACTTGAGAAAGGAGCTGCTTTCAATTGGCCATCCAAGGGGGACATTGTTTGAATGTGTACAGGGACTTGGGTGTGACTGATCCCCTCACAGAAATATTCTTTTTAATTATAACAAACTATACCATCATGTCTTCTCATATAAGGACCAACTAAAGGGGTTACAATGAGAGGATGGATGTACATGAGAGCTAGAGTATGACTACCTCAACCAGGTTTAACCAAGTCCTGGCAAGGCAATCATTCAGAGCCTTGTTAGTTTAACAGATTCCAAGATGAATCTGAATAGAAGGTGTTAGGGTGAAAAACCTAGTAGGTGCTCACATCACAGGTGGAGAAAGACTTGTCACGCAGAGATTAAGATATATAAGTAAAATTTATGTTATCCTTTAGAAAGACAAAGAGAATGAGAGAGAGGGGTTGGGGGAAGAGAGCAGAAAGATGGCCTGGCGTCCCAAAGAAAGAGAAAGGAGATGCCAGCAGCTAGGCCAAGTGGCTTGCTGTTTATATGGGGACAAAGATAAAAATAATTGTTGTGAATTGCCTTATCTGCTCCTTCCCTTCTTCTTAACCACAAACAGATAATGGAATCTGCAGTGTGAAACTGCTGCATCCTTTCCCTTTGCTTTAGGGATAAAGGGACCTTGCCCTCAAGATATGTCTGCAGATTGTCCCCCTTGCAGTCATCCAGGAACTTCTCAGGAACTACTCCAGGCTATAGAAACAGATGCTAAAAGGCACTTTTAGTCAATAGGTCTAGCACTGTAAAGAAATTTACATTTCCTTTTGTCTGCTGGGTTCCTTTGAGATCTTTAGAGCTCTGCAGGACACCTGTTAGCTAGGTGGAGAGGGAGCAGAGCTGATTTATTTTGCTCTCAAGACCCACCGTCCTTTCAGAAGGGAAACTGCTGATTGTGATTAATTTTATACCCAAGGTTTCTTGTGGGAGAGTACGTGTGCATGCGCGGCGCACGTGTGTGTGTGTGGGTGTGTGTGTGTGTGTGTGTATGTGTGTATGCGTTGTCTTAAATAATCCTCAGTCTAGGGTGGGCATGATGGCTCACGCCTGTAATCCTAGCACACTGGGAAGCCAAGGTGGGTGGATTGCTCAAGATCAGGAGTTCAAAACCAGCCTGACCAAGAGCGAGACCCCATCTCTACTATAAATAGAAAGAAATTAATTGGCCAACTAACATATATAGAAAAATATTAGCCGAGCATGGTGGCACATGCCTATAGTCCCAGCTACTTGGGAGGCTGAGGCAGTAGGATTGCTTGAGCCCAGGAGTTTGAGGTTGCTGTGAGTTCGTCTGATGCCACGGCACTCACTCTAGCCTGGGCAACAGAGTGAGACTCTGTCTCAAAAAAAAAAAAAAAAAAAAATCCTCAGTCTGTCTAATGATAATATCTGAGTCCGATCAATTTTGTGCTCTGCTGCCATGTTGAAACTCCTTAATCCACTCGGGAATAGAGTTGTCCACATGGATGCATTCTTTGGAAAACTGAGGATTTACTTCTTTAAGTCCAAAAACCATATATTAGACATTTTGAATCCAATGTGTTACATTCCGCCCCCCAATCAATGTCACCAGTGTAAATGGATGTTTCCTTGATTACCCAGCATTTTAAATGTAAATGGGTACAGTGGTGCTTCCAGGGCCTATTGAGAGGTATCAGGCTATTTGCCCCCCTCATTAAATAGCCCCAGATAACTAATCTCCACTTTTTGTAGTTTTCCTGTCTCTTCCCTAGTTGGTATTTCATGCTGCTGCCAGTGGGTTTGCTTGTAGCCGCTCTTGTCCCCACTTCCGGTTTCTTTGAGAACCGAAACAAGCTGGAGAGAATTGTATGTAAAACAAGAGTAAATAGGTGCAGGAGAAGAGTATGGGAGCTTATTTGGGATCAAAGTGTATAAATGTCAAAATATAGGCTTTTTTACATTCACTACTTGAAATTGTTTGAAGTTCAGAAATGGTTGATTCTTGGCAGTCTCATCTGGTTAAACCTAATATATATTTACCGTGCTTGTGTGAGCTAGGTCACTGGTTAGATCACAGCTAGGTCACTGGTTAGTTAGCTAACTACTGGTTAGATCTTTCTTTTTTTTTGAGACAGAATCTTGCTTTGTTGCCCAGGCTAGAGTGAGTGCCATGGCGTCAGCCTCGCTCACACCAACCTCAAACTCCTGGGCTCAAGCGATCCTCCTGCCTCAACCTCCTGAGTAGCTGGGACTACAGGCATGTGCCATCATGCCCGGATAATTTTTTCTATATATATCTTAGTTGGCCAATTAATTTCTTTCTATTTATAGTAGAGACGGGCGTCTCACTCTTGCTCAGGCTTGTTTCGAACTCCTGACCTTGAGTGATCCTCCCACCTCGGCCTCCCAGAGTGCTAGGATTACAGGCATGAGCCACCGCGCCCGGCCTCCATTGCTTTCTTAGTTCCTAAATAACATACTGTGGTTTAGCACTTAAGCTTCACTTACAGCAGCAGTCCCCAACCTTTTTGGCACCATAGGCCCGTTTCATAGAAGACAATTTTTCCATGGACTTGGGGGAGGTGGGGTGGAGGAGTCAGGCTGAGCTCAGGCTGTGATGCCAGTGATGGGGAGCAACTGTAAATACAGATGAAGCTTCACTTGCTCAACCACCACTCACCTCCTGCTGTGTACCCCACCCCCCTATGTTCCTAAGTTTCATAGAAGACAATTTTTTTGCATGGATGGAAAGGAGGATGGGGAAGATGGGGGCAGAGTTCTATGGCCCAGTCCCTAACAGGCCGTGGGAGTTGGGGACCACAGACTTGCAGCTACAAAAAAAAAAAAAAAAAAAAAACAAGCAAAGCCAGTATATGAGGGATCCTATTCCCAGCAAAACAGGTACAAACCTGTTTAATCTTTCTTTCTTTGGAATCACTCCCGTCATTATCATTTAGTCAATTACTATTGCCACATTCAGAAAAATTATGTCTTTTTTGGGGCAAAACTGTCCAATGAGGCTCATTTTGCCATCTGATTTTTAAAAAGGGCTTGACTAACATTTAAATTAATTGTAAAAGATAAGTTAATAATGCCTACGTTTTTCAGTTTTTATATGCTTTCAGGTTTCAATTGACAGACTAACATTAAAATAAATGGTCCTACTGTTCAGGACTAGTCTGTAGCTCATGTCACATGCAACTCATGAGTTCACTAACACTGGACTGGTCTATACCTTGCTCAGCGAAAGGAACCACTGATCAAATGCTTCAATGTTGTGGCAATTTGAAATTGCTGTTTCCAAACACCAGTCAGCTTTGGTATTTACCTTATTGCAGACCTGTTACAAAGAGTTCAGAAACCAGCATCATTTCACAGACCCAATGGAAACTATAACTATAGAAAGCATTGTAGAGGTATCATAGATCCCATTTGGATGCTACATTACAGATTACAGAGCTTTGTCACATGCATTATCTCCCTATTAGCATAACTCGAAATGGATAATATTTTTCTCATTCTGCCATCAAACCTCCCACGGCTAAGAAGTGGCAGTTAGGATTTAAAAACCCCAGGTATTCAGACCCCAAGTTCAATGCATCATGTCATCTCTAATTCCTAAATACCTACACAATACCTAACAACCTAAATAATATGTATTTGTTATTACTTCTTCCCAATTATTTCCTCTGACAACTCAGTTCTGGATTGATGAGTATAGTCTCTTTTGACAACTCATTTGCCGGATAGATTTGAGCCGATTTTATCTGTGATCATATAAAAAGTCCCAGAATGAATTTTGTTCTCTAACTTTATTGTTATCTCAAGATACAATTAGGAAAGTACATTCACTGTCAGTTTTATAAAATGTCATTTTGTAAAAAATGAAATCTTTACTAACCTTTCTCAATGTATCTTAAATACACTCCATCCCCTCGTTTGTATGAATGAAAATGGGAAGGTGAAAACAGGTATCCTAGGATTACTGTATTTCAGCAGCTTTCTAGATTAACGTCTTCATTTCTCTTTTTAACTGCCTCTCATAAAAAGGGCTAGAGACTAAAATACTCTAGGGCTGAGCAGGTGATGTAAGGAAGGAGGGGGTTGGATGGGACGATAGAGAACTGACCAGGGCATGCTGTTAAAAATGGGCAGCTGCAGCTGTTGGCTCTCAGCACCTCGGCTCATTGTATCCATGCATGACTGGAAGCCCAGAGCCACTGGACCCTTTGATATTTGAGAAAAGTTGGAGATCCTTATTTTTAAAGAATTTTTTTAATTTTTAAGAGTTGGCAGCAAATTAAAATATTTGGAGACACTGTACAACTCAATGAAACCCAGCTGCAGGCAGACTGAGCTGCCAGCTAATAATTTCTTGCTGGCTTGTACAGAGATCATTGTTGTGCACTGCAGCTGAAGACTCTCTAGCCAGGAAGGGTTGTTAGGAGGAGAGTGAGGTTATAAGCTTAAGAAAGGTTTTTTAATTTTTTTTTTTTTTTTTGAGACAGAGCCTCGCTGTGTTGCCCAGGCTAGAGTGAGTGCCGGGCGTCAACCTAGCTCACAGCAACCTCAAACTCCTGGGCTCAAGCAATCCTTCTACCTCAGCCTACCGAGTAGCTGGGACTACAGGCATGTGCCACCATGCCCGGCTAATTTTTTTTTATATATATTAGTTGGCCAATTAATTTCTTTCTATTTATAGTAGAGACAGGGTCTCGCTCTTGCTCAGGCTGGTTTCGAACTCCTGACCTGGAACGATCCACCCGCGTTGGCCTCCCAGAGTGCTAGGATTACAGGCGTGAGCCACCACGCCCAGCCAAGAAAGATTTTTAAAAGGTGAAATAAAAAGTTTTCTGCTCAACCCTAACTTTGTCCAGAAATTTACTTAACAGAGCACCCTCATGCTAATCACTGGTGTTTGGAGTGTATGTATTTTATTAAATTTTTTTTTATTGTGATCAAATATATATAACAAAATTGCCCATTAAACTTTTTTTAAGTATCAGCATCATTAAGTACATTCGCAGTGTTTTGCAACCATCAACACCATCCGTTTTCCAGAACTTTTTCATCATCCCTACAGAAATTTGTACCCATTAAATACTAATTATCCATTCTCCTCTCTCCCTAGCCCTGGTAACCTCTATTTCACTTTGTGTCTCTGTGAATTTGCCTATTCTAGGTACCTCAGGTAAGTAGAATCATACACTATTTGTCCTTTGAGTCTGGCTTATTTCATTTAGTCTCACAGTCATGCATGTTTTCAAGGTACATCCATGTTATAGCATGCGTTAGAATTTCATTACATTTTAAGGTTCAGTAACATTCCATTGAATGCATAAACCATATATACCATCCATCCATTCATGGACATTGAGGTTGTTTTCACCTTTTGGCTATTGTGAATAACACTGCTATGAACATTGTTGTATAAGTATTTGTTTACATCCCTGCTGTCAATTCTTTTGTGTATGTACCTAGAAGTGGAGCTGCTGGGTTGTATGGTAACTCTAAGTTTAATTTTCTGAGGAACCGTCAAACTGTTTTCCACAGAGGCTGTACCATTTTAACATCCCTACCAGTAATACACAGGGTTTCAATTTCTCCACATCCTCACCAACACTGTTGTTTTCTGGGCGTTTTATTATTGTCGTTGTTGCTGCTCTTGTTTTTAATAATAGCAATCTTAATGTTTGTGAAGTAGTATCTCATTGGGGTTTTGATTTGCATTTCCCTAATGGCCAGTGATGTTGAACATCTTTTTATGTGCTTATTGGTTATCTCTATATTTTCTTTGGAGAAATGTCTTATTACACTTTGCCCATTTTTGTGTTGGTTTTTTGTTTTCTTGTTCAGTTGCAGTTCTTTGTATTGAAGTATAGAGCTATTTAAAAAATAGCTTTACTTTATTTTTAAAAAATTAATGGGGTTGGTTGGGCATGGTGACTCATGCCTGTAGTCCCAGAACTTTGGGAGGCTGAAGTGAGAGGATTGTTTGAGGCCAGGAGTTTGAGACTAGCCTGGGAAACATAGTGAGACCCCGTCTCTACAAAAAAAAGAAAAAAATTACCTGGGCATGGTGGCAGTACCTATAGTCTCAGCTACGCAGGAGGCTGGGGTGGGAGGATTGCTCGATCCCAAGAGTTTGAAGCTGCAGTGAGCTATGATCCTGCCACTGCACACCAGCCTGGGTGAGAGAGTGTGACCCTATCTCAAAACCAAACCAAACCAAACCAAAGTTAATGGGAATTTCAGGGTCACCATGGCATTTTTAACACATCTATCTAATTTCTCTCCCTCCTAATATCTCACTAGACCTACAGTAAAGGGATTTAAAAGTAGTCATAGACCCACAAGGGCAGGAAGAACAGGGAGAGGGAAAACAATCATATTTTAGAAACTAGAAAGCAGGTGAGAGAGGTAACTGACTGAGCTACTCAAGGCTTGGGGGTTCTGAGCTGGTTGTCGGGGAAGTTGATAAGATCCCTGAGGGACGTAGGAGGAAACCAGCAGCACCAAGATGCCCTCTGGATCTTGGTGTGAGTTGGCAGAGGAGGAATGGGGAAGGACTGTTTGAAAAGCTGATCCCCTCTCCCACTCTGCTGCTGGGCAACTCTTCTGCCCTACCCCAGCAGGAGTTTGGACACGAATGTCTGTGGGGTTAAAGGGTGGGTCTGCAGAAGGAACATTCATATTGATGACTTGACAATGATGCTGGGACTAACCAATGAGACAATAGAGAGTTGTGCTCCAGGAAGGATTGAAGCCCTGTGCTTCTGGTTCAGCACCTTAGGAATAGCTTTCACAGACTGCCATGTAGAGAAAAAGACAAATCTGCCCCACATAAGGGGAGAGTATGTGTAAGAAGTGGCAATAGTGGATGCCTCTGGGTGGCATGAATCCATGACTTGGGCCCCAATGTGAGGGAGGCTCTTCACTCTTTACTCTTCCGTGCCTTGAATTTTGTACCATGTGTATCTCTTACTTCTCATAAAATGCATAAAATAAAATAGTTTCTTTCAGCACTAAAGTAATTAGTACAAAAAAATCTGATAACTTAGAATTATCATTCATTGTGTGGTCCACGCTAAGCTTCCAAGGAATATTTGTTGAATAAATGAATAAAATAGATAAAATAATCCCCCACCCCCATCCTCCGAGGTAACCACAGTAATTTCTTGGGATATAGCCTTTAAAATTGTTTTTCTATATATATATATATATATAGGAACACACACATTTTTAAACAAAAATGGCATCAAGCAATGTATACTATTCTGCAATTTGCCTTTTTTACTGACTCTTAGTTTGCATATCTGGCTATGTGAGAGTATATAGAGCTATCCTATTCCTTTTTATTTATTTGTTTATTTTTTTCAGCATATTATGGGGGTATAAATGTTAAGGTTATGTATATTCCTTCCCTCCCCCCTCGAGTCAGAGCTTCAAGCGTGTCCATCTCCCAGTTGGTGCCCGTCGCACTCATTATGTATGTATATACCCATCCCCTTCCCCACCACCTGCCCAACACCCAATAAATGTTATTCCTGTATGTCCACTTAGGTGTTGATCAGTTAATACCAATTTGCTGGTGAGTACATGTGGTGCTTATTTTTCCATTCTTGACATACTTCACTTAGTAGAATGGGTTCCAGCTCTATCCAGGAAAATACAAGAGGTACTATATCACTGTTGTTTCTTAGACCTGAATAGTACTCCATGGTATATATATACCACATTTTATTAATCCACTCATGTATTGATGGGCACTTGGGCTGTTTCCACATCTTTGCAATTGTGAATTGTGCTGCTATAAACATTAGAGTGCAGTTGTCTTTTTTATAGAGTGATTTTTGTTCTTTGGGGTAGATGCCCAGTAATGGGATTGCTAGATCAAATGGTATCTCCATATTGGTTTCTACAGAGGTTGAACTAGTTTGCAGTCCCAAGAGCTATCCTATTCTTTAATGGCACAGGATTTCATTGAGCAGATGCACTGCTATTTATTTAGTCATTCCACTAATTGGCAAACATTTTTTGCTATTGTAAGGAATGTTGCAGTGAATGTATTCTATGTATGTATATCTTTACACATGCATGTAAATATTACTGGACAATAATTTATTGGCAATAGGTTCCTTGATCAAATGATATGCCAGTTTTCAATGCTGATAGCTACTGCCAAATTGATCTTTTAAAAGGTTATATCTTTTTTTATTATTGCTAAAAAACACAAGGGTAAGTGAATTTTTTTCTATTTATAATTTCTTCAGAGTTCCTCTTTGGTAAAATGTTGGATTTTATCACGAGTCTTTTTTAGAATCCATTAAGATGATTATATGATATTTCTTTAACAAGGAATTTTATTAATAGGTTTGTTAATATTTCATTATCTTTGCATTTCTGATATAAATCCTACTTGATTATGATGAATCATTATTTTTAATAATCTGCTAAATTCATTTTCCTAAGTTTTAATCTTTATTCTTAAGTGAAAATGTGGCTTTCTTTTTTATGCTATTTTTCTCAAGTTTTGCCATCAAGATTATTGTAGCCTCCATATTTTTCTGGGTTTTTTGGTAACAAGTAACTTAGGAACTATGTGTTCTTTCAGTTTTAATAAAAAACTTTGCTTTAAGACCGTCTAGGCTTAGTGTTTTTAGAGACATACCTTTAACAGTCTTCTAAAACTACTTAATGGTTATTGAGCCATTCCTTTTTTTTTTTAATTTTTCTTCAGTTAATTTTGATAATATGTAATTTCCTAAAATAGAATCCATTTTATTAATACAAATATTATAGCCCTAAAGTTTTACATGACATTTTCTCACAGTTGTTAAACCTTTGAAACTAGAGCGACATTCACTTTCTAAACACTAATTGTGTGTGTTTTCTGTTTCTTATTTCAGTTATTTCTTAATCAATCATGCCAGAGGTTTATGTCTACAGGTACTTTTATAGAACCCCTTCTTGGAATTATCAATTATAGTATTATAGGGTTTTTTCCTTTTTGATTAATTATTGTTTTAGAAAAAATATTTTTTCCTATTTTTAAAAATTTACTTTTCTAGCTTATTAAGTTGGATGTTTGTTGTCAGTCTTTCTTTAGAATAAAGGTTTAAGGTAATGAGTATTTCTCTGAGGGTGCACACAAACCTCTGCATTGCCTCATGCGGTGGTCATTTCTCAAACTGTTTCCTGCTAAATCTTCGGCAGCACATTGCACAGTTGATCACTTCTTGAAATGTTTTCTTCTCTTGGCTTCTCTTCACTGCCGTGTTTGCGTCCTATCACACTGGCTGCTTCATCTCAGTCTCTTTTGCTGGTTCCTTCTTTTGTCCTCTATGTCTTGGTGTTGGAAAGCCCCAGGCTTTGGTCTTCTTTGCTTCTCTATCTCTGTTGGTGACCTCTTCCAGCCTCATGGCTTTACTTACCATTTATAGGGCTTAAAATGCTCACATTTATTTCTGCAGTCTGCTCTTCTACACTGAACTCCAGACTTACCTATGAGTTAGCTTCTCAGTATGACCACATAAGATATCTAACAGGCATCTCAAATTTGTCATGCTCTAAATTGAATTCCTGCTATTTCTCTGAAACCTATTTCTTCTGTAGGTTTCCTTCATCCTTTTTTTTTTTTTTTTGAGACAGAGTCTCACTCTGTTGCCTGGTCTAGAGTGCCGTGGCGTCAGCCTAGCTCACAGCAACCTCACACTCCTGGGCTCAAGTGATCTTCCTGCCTCAGCCTCCCGAGTAGCTGGGACTACAGGCATGTGCCACCATGCCCGGCTATTTTTTTCTATTTTTAGTTGTTTGGCTAATTTCTTTCTATTTATAGTAGAGACGGGGTCTTGCTCTTGCTCAGGCTGGTCTTGAACTCCTGAGCTCAAGCAATCCTCCTGCCTAGGCCTCCCAAAATGCTAGGATTACAGGTGTGAGCTACCACTCTCAGCCATGCTTCCTTCATCCTTTATTCAATAACTTCATCCTTCCAGTTGCTCGTGCCCCACACTTAGAGTCATCCTTGACATGTCTATTTATCCTATATCCATTTGTCAGCAAACACTGATGGCTCTCCTTTAAAAATGTATCAAGAATCCAACCACTTCTCACCTCCTCCACTGCTACTGCTGTGGTCCAAGGATTACAGGCATGAGCCATTGTGCCTGGCCTGGCCACTCTATTTAAAACCGCAACTCCTCCTTCCACTCTTTCTCTCTCTCTGCCTTGCTTTACTTTCCTCCACGTCACTTAGCAGCTTCTAAAATTCCATATAGTCTACTTATTTTATCTATGTTTGACACTCTTTCCTTGAAGGTAAGCTCAATGAAATTAGAGATTTTTGTTGGGTTTTTCTACTGTTTTATCCTTAGTGCCTAGAACAGTGCCTGGCACATAGTAGGCACTCACTGTTTATGTTTGTTAAATGAATGTATGATTGGCTCTGGCTGTATCCCATAGGTTTTTGTATGTGTTATTAATTTTTAAATAGTTCCTAAAATGCATTTCAAATTATAAGGGGTTAAAGATTAGTGAAATCAAACTGAAATAAATAAGTAAAGTGAGAGAACACCTGCTTGATAGGTGGCTAGATTGACACAGGCAGAGCTTTAGCTTGATCCAAGGTGTTAAGTGGGTGAAGAAGGCAGCCTTGTTGGATAAACTTGGGTACCTGGGCAGGGATACCCAGTACTGACATTTGCAGATCTAAATAAGGGGGGGGGGTCCTGAAGCTCTTGGATGTACTTGTTTTCACTTATGTGTGTTTAATTTCTGTGTAAGTTTCTGAGCCAGACAAATGAAACTTGGGAGCATAAATGGGGCTCACTGAGAGTGTAGGAATTTCAGGAATGCTGACTGATGCTCCAGCTCCCAGATGGCATAGCAGGAATGACCCAAGGCTCCCAGATGCAGGTGACATGGCACATCATGGGCCAAGTGCCCGTGCTGACGTGGTCTCAAAGTATGATTCCTTGGCCAGTAGCATCAGTCATCTGGGAATATTAGACATTTCTAGCTCCTTGTCCAGAACTACTGAATCTGAATCCCAGGTTGGGGCCCAACAGTCTGTGTTTTATTGAGCCCTCCAGGGATTTTGATGCATGTTAAAGATTGAGAATTATTGGGTGAAAGCACACATTCTACATATCCTTAGTTGATCTAGGTTGTAGGGCACGAAGAGGAAAGCGTGAGCTTGCTTAAGTAGCCTATGGTCAAGACAGGCTGAATGTAGGTAGTAGTATAAGCTGGACTTACTTAGGCATTCTGTCCATTCATCCATCAGTGGACACTTGGGTTGCTTTCATGTTTTAACTATTGTGCACAATGCTGCTGTGAATATGGGTGTACAAATATCTGTTCAAGACTCTGTTTTCATCCTTAAAAAACTAAAAATAGAACTACCATATGACCTAGCAATATCACTTCTGGGATATATTCAAAGGAATTGAAATAAATATTTTGAAGGGATATCTGTACTCACATGTTCATTGCAGGACTGTTCACAATAGCCAAGGTATGGAATCAAGTTAAGTGTCCATCAGTGGATGAATGGATAAAGAAAATGTCTTATATATATATAAAATGGAATACTATTCATCCTTGAAAAAGAAAAAATTCTGCTATTTGGGACATGAATGAATCTAGAGAACATTAAGCTAAGTGAAATAAGCCAAGCACAGAAAGACAAATACTATATAATCTCACTTATATGTGAAACCTAAAAAATCTAAATTAACTAAAGTAGAGAGTAGAAGGTTGGTGACCAGAAGCTGGAGAGAGGGGGATGAGGGAATGGGAGTTGCTGATCTAAAAGCACACATTTTCAGCTAGACAGGAGAAATAAGTTTTGAGATCTATTGCACAGCAGGGTGACTGTATTAAATAATAATGCATTGCATATTTCAAAATAACTAAAAGAGTAAATTTTTAAACATATCGCCACACAAAAAAAAGGTTAAGTGAGGTGATGGATATGTTAATTAGCTTGATGTAGTAATCCACATTGTATACATACATGAAGTTTGTCCAGAAAGCATCCATCCATTGTTACTATAAGGAGAACGGTTTGCACGACATCGTTGTAACCTGGCAACCAAGGCTGGTGGACCGGAATGCGCATGCGTGAACAATGATGATGTCACTATACTAGTCAGTGGGTTCGCTAGACTGCATTGAGTGAGTGTATGTACTGTGTGGCCCTTGCATTCAAAATGACTGAGCAAGTAGAGCAGCAAATCTGCATCAAATTTTGCATGAAGCTTGAGCATTGCACTGAGGAATCTATTAGGATGATTCAGAAGGCTTTCAAGGACGATGCAATGATGCAGCGCAAATAAAAGCATGGCATAAACGCTTCAAAGACGGTCAAGAATCTCTTGAAAGTGATCCATGTCCTAGAGGGCATGCAAAAAGCAGAACACCTGAGAATGCTGAATGTGTACGGGTTAGGGTAAGAGACAGTGGGAGATCTCTGTGTGAGGTCCCAACGTGCCTGCTTTGAAGGGGACTGAGACATTATTGTCCTATGTACAGTGTTTCTTGTGCCTTGTATCTTCTTCAGTAAATGTCTCTATTTTTCATATTACATGGCTGGATACTTTGCAGACAGACCTCATATCAAACCTCACATTGTACTCCATAAAGGTAATACAATTATGATTTGTCAAATAAAAATAATGGTAATTCAAAACATTTAGAAATAAAATTGCAACCATTTTCCCACTCCTCCAAGGAAAGATTCCACTTTCAATCATTATTATTCTTATTATTATCAGTAATAAAGCTTTCTTTCAAATAAATTTTATTGTGTATATTTGAGATTTACAGCATGATGTTATGGTATACATATAGATAGTAAAGTGGTTACTATAGTGAAGCAAATGAACATATCTATCATCTGACATAGTTACTTTTTTGACAAGAGCAGCTAAAATCTACTTATTTAACAAAAATCTCTAGTGCAATTTTATTAATTATAGTCCTCATGTCATACTTTAGATCTCCAGACTTATTTATCCTACATATCTGTGACTTTGTATCCTTTGACTTATGTCTCCTCATTTCCTCCCACCACCCCACCCCTGGTAACCACTGTTTCTTTCTCTTTCTCTGTATATTTGACCTCTTTTATTTTTATTTTTTTAGATTCCACATATAAGTGAAATCAAGCAATATTTTTCTTTCTATGTCTGGCTTATTTCACTGAGCGTGATGTCCTCCAGATCCATCTACGTTGTGGCAAATGGCAGGATCTCATTCTTTTTTAAGGCTGGATAATATTCCATTGGTAAAAAACTCACATCCATAGTTTTCTTTATGCATTCATCTATTGATGTACACTTAGGCTGATTCCTTCTCTTGGCTATTATGAATAATGTTGCAGTAAACATGGGAGTGTGGATATTTTTATGAGGTGATGACTTCACATCTTCTTTGGCTATATACTCAGAAGAGACATTGCTGGGTCATATGGTAGTTCTGTTTTTAATATTTTTAGGAATCTTCTTACCGTTTTCCATAATGGCTGCACCACTCTACATTTCCACCCGTGTACTAGGGTTCCCTTTTCTCCACACCTTCGCCAACATTTGTTATCTCTTGTCATTTTGATAATCCTGTTTTCAATTCTTTTGACTGTATACTGAGAAGTGAAATTGCTGGATCATATGACAATACTATTTTTAATTTTTTAAGGAACTGCTATACTGTAATTCCACTGCTTCTGTACCATTTTACATTCCCACCAACACTGCACAAGGGTTTCAATCTCTCCACATTTGCCAACACTTGTTATTTTCTGAGTATTTTTTTTTTTTTTTTGACAGTGGCTGTCCTAATTGGTGTGAGATGGTATCTCCTTGTAGTTTTGGTTTGAATTTCCCTGATTATTAGTGATGTTGAGCATCTTTTCAACATCACTGTGCCTACTGGCCTTTTGTATACTTTCTATAGAAAGTTTATTCAAATCCTTTGCCCATTTTTCAATCAGATTTTTTTTTGTATTGAGTTTTAAGAGTTCTCTATGTATTCTGCATATTAATCTCTTATCAGATGTATGATTTGAAAACATTTTCTCCCATTCTATGGGTTGCCATTTTACATTTTGTTGATAGTGTCTTTTTATGCACAAAATTTTAAATTTTCATGAAGTCCACTTTGTCTATTATTTTGCTGCCTGTGCCTTTGGTGTCATATTCAAGAAATCACAGTCTGCTCCACTGCTTCTTGTTCTTTCAGTATTCTTGCTGGTAGTGTTGTAGTTGAGATGTCTAAAGCCCTGATTCCTAGTTTTTTTTTGTGTGTGACCTGTTTGTTTTTTCCTTTCTGAAGCATACAGAATCTTTCATTTGTTCCCAGAGTTCTGAAATTTCACAAGAATATGCCTTGATGTGGGGGGCCTTTTTATTAGTTGTGTTGTATATTCAGTGGCCCTTTCAATTCAGAAACTGTGTATTTCTGGCCGGGCGCGGTGGCTCAAACCTGTAATCCTAGCTCTTTGGGAGGCCGAGGTGGGCGGATCCTTTGAGCTCAGGAGTTCGAGACCAGCCTGAGCAAGAGCGAGACCCCATCTCTACTATAAACAGAAAGAAATTAATTGGCCAACTAAAATATATATAGAAAAAATTAGCCGGGCATGGTGGCACATGCCTGTAGTCCCAGCTACTTGGGAGGCTGAGGCAGCAGGATTGCTTGAGCCCAGGAGTTTGAGGTTGCTGTGAGCTAGGCTGACGCCATGGCACTCACTCTAGCCTGGGCAATAAAGTGAAACTCTGTCTCAAAAAAAAAAAAAAAAAAAAAGAAACTGTGTATTTCTATTCTGGAAAACTTTCTTTTCTTGAATTATTTTGTTGATTTCTATCCTCATTTTCTCTGTTCTCTCTGTAACTCTTGTTAGTTTTGGGTGTTGCATCTTGTAGACTGGTTACCTTTTATATTTTTCAATGTTTAACTTCCTTTTTATTCTTGAAATGTTCTCTTCTTTTTTCTTGTTTTATGTATGCAATGTCTTCTCTTATCTCTCTGAGGATATTAATATATTTTTGGGTTTTTTGATATTAATATTTTTGAATATAGTTGACCTTGGGTTTGGTGATGATTTTTTAGATACAACATCAAATGTGTAATCCATGAAAGAAAGCACTGATAAGCTGGACTTCATTAAAATTAAAAATTTCTGCTGTGTGAAAGACAATGTCAAGAGAATGAAAAGACAAGCCACAGACTGGGAGAAAATATTTGCAAAAAGACATATCTGATAAATGAGTGTTATCCAAAATATACAAAGAACTCTTAAAACTCAACAATAAGAAAATAAACAATTAAACAATGGTTCAAAAACCTTAACGGACACTTCACCAAAGAAGATATACAGAGGGCAAATAAGCATATGAAAAGGTGTTCCACATTATATATCATCAAAGAAATGCAAATTAAAACAATAATGAGGTACTACTACACACCTGTTGGAATAGCCAAAATCCAGAACACTGACAGCACCATATGCTGGCAAGGATGTGGAAAGACAGGAACTCTCATTAATTGCTGGCAGGAATACAGAATGGTACATAGAGCCACTTTGGAGGACAGTTTGGTGATTTCTTGCAAAACTAAACATACCCTTACCATATGACCCAGCAATCATGCTCCTTGGTATTTACCCAAAGGAGTTGAAAACTTATGTCTATACAAAAACCTACCCATGAATGTTTGTATCAGTTTCATTCATAATCACCAAAACTTGAAAGCAACTAAGGTGTCCTTCAGTAGTGAATGTATAAATAACAAGTGATATATCCAGACAAGGCAAT
The DNA here is from genome assembly GCA_008750895.1 of Mirza zaza. Classification (NCBI taxonomy): domain Eukaryota; kingdom Metazoa; phylum Chordata; class Mammalia; order Primates; family Cheirogaleidae; genus Mirza; species Mirza zaza. The sequence goes on from VSMD01120336.1 coordinate 29,183, forward strand.
ATTATTCAGTGTTAAATGAGCTATCAAGCCATGAAAAGATATAAAAGGAACTTAAATGCATATTATTAAGTAAAAGAAGCCAATCTGAAATCATATTGTACAATTTCAATTATATGATATCCTGGAAAAGGCAAAACTATGGAGACAGTAAAAAGATCTGTGGTTGACAAGGGGTGGGGAGAGGAAGGGATAAGCAAATCATGGAACATTTCTAGGGCAGTGAAACTACTCTGTATGATATTATAAGAGTGGATATATGTCATTATACATTTGTCCAAACCCATAGAATTTATAATACCAAGTGTGAACACTAATGAAAATTATGCACTTTGGGTAATAATGATGTATCAATGTAGGTTCATTGATTGTAACAAATGTACTGTCTAGTGTGGGATATATTAATAGATAATAGAGGAGTTTACATGTATATGGGGCAGAGGATATATGGGATATCTCTGTATCTTCTGCTCAATTTTGCTATGAGGCTAAATTTCTCTAAAAAATAAAAGTCTATTTAAAACAAACAAACAAAACCCAATAGCACAGTTAAGTCTTCACACATATTCATATCAAGCATCATTCAGTAGATGATTCTTAGCAGGCTTAAGCTGAGATGTATGTAGGTCCTTGAGAGCATTTGCTTTTAACAGAGTTTCACATCAAAAAATCTGATCTTATCCAGGCGTGTCTCTTCATTGATTTATTTATATTTCTTAATAGAGGGAAATGTTTATCTGTACTTTCAGTTTCCTGAAATGGTTAATGTAGTAGAAAACGTACAGGTTCTTGAAGTCACAAAACCAGGCAATACTTCTAGCAAAGAATTTTTAGACTTTTCTTAAATTTAAGATTTTATGTATTTTTAAGACTTTCTCTTTAATTGTGAGAAACCTTGCCCCTGGTAGCTTCAAAATGACTAGTCAAACATGAAAGGTCAAATATGAACTCACATAATTTCCACATATGAACCTACATGATTTCCTCATTATACTGATATCATCGAATTGCCAATTGTGTTTGAATTGGCTTTCATTAAAGAAGCATCTCTTTCTTTTGTGTCTGAAGAGAGACTACACCTCATTCTGTGGGCCGTCCCCGCCCTCTGGACTTGTTGCTCTGCAGGTCCCTGGGAAGGCCCTATGGATGCTGACAATTGTGGCACTGGACAATGGCTCATCCCCCCTCCCCCCCAATCTCCATGAAGATCCCCAGAATGGGGGTTGGTGAGCTTCTGGACTGCACTGCAGCTGCGACTGTTTCCCTGTTTCACTGATGCTGCTGTTGCCTTTCTCCCCCCTCCAAATTTCATCCTTATTATTTTCAGGAAATTCTGAGAGAGGGCAGTGACGTAAACTATCCTGACTCCACCATCTTTATCCAGAAGCCCCCCAAGAACAGTTGTCTTTGAGGAAGCTGAACTCAAAGTTAGCTGGGATTGTACAGGTTTCTCTGGCCCCAGAGAGGCGTCGGTTCTGGAGACTTGTGAGGAAAAGAAGCTGCGAGGAGCTAGAGCTGGAGAGAGGTGGAGGGAGCATTTCCAGAAACAGCAGAGGCTGTGGCTGTTGATCTAATTTAACTGAGTACTCCCTTGATCTCTACCTTCTGAATCATCAAAATCCCCTGGGGACCCGTGAAGAAGCAGATTCCTGGGCACTGTTCTTCAGAACCCACTCTGGGAAACGCTGGCTGGGAAAGAAGGGAAGGAAAGCTAGTATTTGACCGTGATGTGGCATTTCACCTACAGAGTGAAGGTGCAACCTCATAGCACCATTTCTGGATCTGTCGTACTGCACAGAGATGTAAAAATTCCTGCAGCCACCCTATCTGCAGTGGCCCAACCAGTATATCATGAAGCTGAACTCATGCCTTTAAGCATATAAATGAATCATGTGTTTGGCCCTTGACAGTTATTACTGCTTTTTTTTTTTTTTTTTCTAAATAGAATATTTGACTCTTTCCATGAAATTCTCAATTTTCATTTTTCCTTTGTGGCTCTTGTTCAAAGGGTAGAGACTTCTAAAACCTCAATTGTCCATTACATACAGAACTCCTAATTATAGCTCTTATTCTTTATGACATTTCATAGTTGATTATTACTGCCTGGAATAGAGCCTCATTAACATTCTAAATGTTTGCAGATGTGCTAAAGAAAAGTTTAATTAATTCATTTCTCAATATTAATATATACTTACTCTACCAACTCTATTGGAAAACCAAGGTCTCTTATTTGAATATTTCTGGTCACTTTCCAACCTTTCTTTGTTAGTTATTATTTCTGTAGTAGGCACAAATCTTAGGCTTTCAACATAGGTATGTAAGATATGTATGTATTTTTAAAATAAAATATAATTTCTATATCAAGCCTCTATTTCATAGAAGTTTAACCTCGGCTAAATCAGAGTTTCCTCTGTCAATTCAGGCTCTTGCTGTCCCTGTGGCCCTCACACCTTCAGGACTGAATGCTAGTCCTGAGACTGCTAAGACTTTCTGGGGGTAGGGAGGAGTGTGGGGAGGGGGGTGGGAACAAGCCACCTGTCCTCACTGGTTGTCATCTAAATTGGGCTTCCATTCATCAGACACAGCACAGCTGGCTGTCGTATCTGCCTTGTCCTGTCCTAAGGCCTCTCCAGGCTGTTCTTACTTGGATCCTTTGAAGGCACACAAAACATTTCGATGCTGTTCTCAGAGACATTTATCAACAAGTAACTCTTGTTCTTCCCTTTATGTCTCCCTATCTTCCATAGCCAAGAAAATCTGTATTTCCTTTAGGATAGGAAAAATTGAATTTCATATAATTATTATGCACTCAGTCCAATCTGCTTGATAACATATACTTTTTGCCATTTACTCAAAAGATCATGCTGTTACAACTGAAAAAAAGTCTGCTTTTCTGCAGAAGCACCCCTCCCTGGAAGGAGCAGGTACCTTAAAGTTTAGTTTGAATGGGGAGAGGGTCATGGGCAAAAAGGAAGGACTAGAAATGAAAAAAGAACATCAGTTTAACATATAAGAATATTACCTACAAAAAAGGACACTGGAACTTGGAATGTATGATTAGCATCTATTGTGTATTCTAGGTTCTTAATTTTAGTCTGGTGTTCTGTTTTTACTTTCTGAATATTATTTCCATATGTCCTATAGGGAAAAGGAAAGCTGGTGGCAGTGAGAGATGGCTCACTGGCACGGACTCTTCATGATGAAGATGTGGCCTTGTAAATCTGATTTTGGGTTAAGAATTGGGAGTACCTGATTTAGGACACATTGTCTTAAAAGGAAGCACGTATTCTTCTTCCAGGTACATGGAATACTCATACTTTTCCCTATTCCTCCCACTAGGTACAACTGTAACTCTGGACATAATAGATCAAACAACCTAAGAAGACTCTGGAAAGTGAAGAGAAGAGGCAGACCAGCTAGAGACCTCAGGACCTGAGGAATGACATGGTGGTGAGTTCCCTGGCTTTGATCTTTGCCTCATGTATTTCAGACTCGATACTGGAGGAGAAAGTATCCATATCGTTTCTGGAGAATCGAGAAACACCAATGGTCACAAACAAAAAAAGTCCCAAGAAAAGCCCGATCTCTTTAGGACTAGGGAAGGGACATCCTGGCAAAACAGAAAGCTTTCAGATAATAACCACTAGACTCTAGCCAAATATCACAGAAAAAACTATGGTACCGCTACTTCCTGTTACAGCTGAGGCCGGTGAGGAGCCTCGACTTACACCCTTGTGAGGCTGTAAGGAGGCACCCCAACACCCCACTGGGGTGATGTCACAGAAGGCTGAGTGGGGAGCTGGAACTTTTTATCCCCACCAGGTTGTAATGAATCCCCTCCCTGTGTGTCCCCTTGCTGCTATAGCAACCATGTGGAAAGTCTGGACATCCACTCCCCACTGTCCTTAAGGAGGTGGCCCTTCCCCTCCCTAGTAGGATGTCAGTGGAGTTCACATGGGGAGCAGGCACCCCTCACCAGCGAGGGTAGTGTCTATGGAGTCCCAGTAGGGAGCCCGAAGTCCCATCCCTGCCTGGTAGTAACTAGAGGCCCCTCCCACCTGGGTGCTGACCCAGGACAAATGGAGAATCTAGATTTGCTTCCCCACCTTAAGACTAAAGACAAAAATTTTTGACTACCCAGGGAGCAGGTAGCACTTCTCTCCAGCCAGGTAGTGTCCATGGAGGCCCAGTAGGAAGCCTGAGCTCCCATCCCTGCCTGGAAGTAACTGGAGGTCCCTCCCACCTGGGTGTTGAACAAGGACAAATGGAGGATCTAGATTTTCCTCCCCACATGAAGACTCAAGACAAAGAAAGGCTGTAATCCTAGCTCTCTGGGAGACCAGGGCTGGTGGATTGTTTGAGCTCAGGAGTTCGAAACCAACCTGAGCAAGAGCAAGACCCCGTCTCTACTATAAATAGAAAGAAATTAATTGGCCAACTAATATATATAGAAAAAATTAGCCGGGCATGGTGGCACATGCCTGTAGTCCCAGCTAACTCGGGAGGCTGAGGCAGGAGGATTGCTTGAGCCCAGGAGTTTGAGGTAGCTGTGAGCTAGGCTGATGTCACGGCACTAACTCTAGCCTGGGCAACAAAGTGAGACTCTGTCTCAAAAAAAAAAAAAAAAAAAAGACAAAGGAAAAATTTTGAAAGCAGCTATAAAGAAATGACACATTACTTATTACCTATAGGGAAAAAATAATTTGAATGACAAGTAGATTTCTCATCAGAGACCATGGAGGCCAGAGGGGGGAGACAACATTTTTCAAGTGTTGAGAGAAAAGAACTGTCCAATCAGAATTCTATATACAGTGCCAAAATATTAAATACTTAAGAAGTGAAGGGGTAATCAAGACATTCTCAGATGATGGAAAACTAAAAAATCTTGTTGCCAGAAGACCTATCCTAAAAGGATGGCTAAAAGTTCTTTAAACAGAAAAATGATCTTGGAATACCAGGAAGGAAGAAAGAACATGGAAAGAGAAAAAAGAGAGAGAGAGAGAGAGAAAATAGACTTTACTTTTCTCAAGTATTCTAGACCATATTTGATTATCGAAGCAAAATGTATAGCCAACTAATGTGGTTTTCGTGGTTCTTAGCTTCTCAGCTCATGGAGAGGAAACAATGAAGACAATTATATTGTAAGTAGAAGAAAATAAAGGGATATGTAAAGAGAGATAAGGTTTCTGTACTTTATTTGAACTGGTAAAATATCGATACCAGTGGACTCTGGTAAGTTATATATCTATAATGTAATGCCCAGAGAAACCACTAAAAGAGATCTACAAAGAAAAACACTCAAAAGCACTATAGGTAAATCAAAATGGAATTTTAGAAAATGTTCAAGTAACCTATTGGAAGGCAGGAAAATGAAAATAGAGAAGCAAAAATTCAGAGAGATCAAAAATAGAGTAAAAAATGAAATGGCATACTTAAACCTTAACATATTGACACTTACATTAACGGTCAATGGTTTAAGAATGCCAATTAAAAGACAGATATTGGCATAGTGGACTTAAAAAAAATGACCCAGCTATATCTTGTAAAAGAAACTCCCTTCAAATAGTTCAAATAATATATGTAGGTTAAAAATAAAGAATGGAAAATATATACCATGCAAACCTTAATCAAAAGGAAGCCGCCGAAGCAGCTGTGTTAAAATCAGATAAAATAGATTTTAGACCAAAGAAAAATATCAGGGACAGAGAAGGACATTGCAGAATGATAAAACGGTCAATCCACCTAGAAAACATGGGGATTCCAAGTGTATGTTCACCAAACAGCCAAACTGCAATGTGAAGCAAAAACTGATAGAACCAAAAGGAGCAATAGATAAATCCACAATTCTAGTTGGAGACTTCAGTGATCCTCTCTCAGCAACTGATAGAACAACTGCAGTTAAAGCATCAAGGATATAGAGAACTCAACAGCACCATCCGTCAATAGGGTCTATTTGACATGTAAAACAGTAGAACAGTTCTTTTCAAGCACCCATGGAACATATACCAAGATAGACCATATCTAGGCCATAAAACAAACCTCAACAAAGTTTAAAAAAATTAAAATCAGATAGAGTATGTTCTCTGACCACAATGGAATCAAATTAGAAATGAATGTCACAAAGACAATACAAAAAAATCTCCAAACACTGGGAAACTAAACAGCACACATCTAATACTTGTGTCAAAGAGGAAGTTTCAAGAGAATAAAAAAAAAAAAATCAAACTAAATGAAAATGAAAATGCAGCATATAAAAACTTGTGGGACAAAGCTAAAGCAGTACTGAGAAGGCAATTTGTGGCATTACATACCTATATTAAAAAAGGAAGCACATCGTTTAAGTTCTTCCTGAATAATCATGTGAGCTCTGACTATAAAGGGGCTGTGTTAGAGTGAGGACTGAGCTTTTCAGATCCTAGAAGACCACATGTCATGTGAACAATGTTACCAACAGGCTTGTACACTGATTAAAGATCTGGTCATCAAGGGAAAAGTGCTCAAACATGCTGTCTGCTCCTGTCCTACATGACCGTGTTTTCTGCATGTTTCTTATCGCTAAGAATAAACTGCAAGCTATGTTAGAGTATAGGCTAAGCTGCTATAACAAAGATAGCCTTGAATACAGTTGCTTAAACAAATAGAAATATATTTCTTTATCATCTAACAGTCCAGTAGTTGTTGGCGGTCCAGGCCGGTGAGTCTGTTCAGCTCCATGAGATTATTTAGGTTCCATTCATCTCTTTGCTCTACCAACCTCTAGGAAATTAAGGCAATGATGGAAATGTATCTGTATTATTCAATATGATAGCTACTAGCCATATGTGAAATTGGGGTCCTTAATTTTAAATTTTATTTACCTTCAATTAATTTAAATTTTAAAATAAATAGACACATGAAGCTACTGTGTACCATGTGGACATTGGACTATGGCTATTGCTTTCTTCTGAGTGATTGAAGCTGGTTCGCCTCCACATTTTGTTCTACTTTGTAGAAGTAGAAATGGAGTGCAAACAATTTCTTCTTAGGCAAGTGAAAATAAAAAGGCATCATCACCCTCTGAATTGATGATTTACCAGGAGGGTTCACGGTACTCAGCATATAGTTACACTCATGGCTATGATTTATTACAGCAAAAGGATACAAAACAAACTCAGCAAAGGGAAAAGACACATGGGTGAATTCTGGAGGAAACCTGGCACAGGCATCCAAGAGTCTTCTTCCAGTGGAGTGACACAGAATGTACTTAATTCCTTCAGCAATGAGTTGTGACAACATGTGTCTACCAAGGAAGCCATTAGCAACTCAGTGTCCAAGGTTTTTACTGGGGGTACCCTCTGCTTTGCACATATTAAAATTTCAGATTCCCAGAAGCAAAACAGGTGGTTCGTATAAACCATATTGTTCGTACAAATGATTTAGGCATTTTATCATTTGGGAAAAGTTTTATTTTGATGTAAGAGAACTGTTTACCATGTAGATTCCCGAACACCAGACAAGGGCTAAGCTTACAAGCAGACCTTCCTAAGGATAGCTGTCTTAGGCCTACTATGTCCTCTTTTTAGCATAACCACACCTAACTGCAAAGGAGGGTGGGAAAGGTAGCCTCTAGATGGGCAGCTATGTGTCTATTATTACTATAGAAGAAGTGGGGAATAAATCTGAAAGGATAACTAAGCAGTCTGCTATGGAATTTTCAAACTTTCTGTGACTGTACAAGTTGTTTAGCCTCTCTGCTCCTTTAGTTAATACATGTGCCTTGGAAATAACATACATTGAACCATGCCTGGTGCACAGTAAGTGCTCAGTAGTAGCTATATCATCATCATCATCATTATTAATATTTTCTTACAGCGTGTGGGCATATTTGGGGGTTGGTTTGTCTCTTCCTTCCCATCCTTAACCCAGCAGAAACTCTGGAATTGTCATCAGCAGTGAAATCTGTCCTGTTGCCTCTCTTGGCTTTCCTGCATATAAATTTTTGGTTCATATGCATAGTGTAACCTAAGTGGCCTCAAGCCTCTAGCATTTGGGGATAATCCTTTCCTTTAGCATCCAACTACACTAGCCAATATAATAGTGTCTCCATCCAAAGCTGACTACAGGAATTTCAAATCTCTCCCAAATCTCTCTGAGGGTTTTTATTTTCTTGGTAGGGTCTTACATGTCCTGGTTGTTGCCTGTCACTTCTCACATTGAAGTCTTAACCTTTGGCTTCTCCTTGATCACATTTTGAAGTCTCATCTCTGAATCTTACTTTGGACATGAACCTCCCTTCATTTTTCAGAGTTGGGTTACCACTTGTCTAACAGATATTTGCTTTGTGCTGGTAAACAAAGCTTATGGACATTTTATGAGTAAGGGAGAAGATAAATTAAAATTGGCTATTTGCAGTGTCTGAAGTTTCTAGAGCACATCTGCTGCATGGAGCTCCTTATTGTCTTCTCTCTCTCTCTCCCTTTTTTTTTTTTTTTTTTTGCCTCTCACCTCCTTGGTACTGTCTGCCCTGTTGCTGGGACCTTGCTGCAGAGAACTGGATCTATTCCAGATCTCCTTCCTGCCTCTGGACCCCAACCTCCTGATCCCATGCCATCAGAAAAAAACTGAAAAATCCCTCAACATTTAAAAGACAAAAGCAGGCAAGTTGAAAAAAAAAAAAAAAACCCAAATCAAAAACTCCTTCCAAGAAAGTTGCTCTTTATCTTTCGGTTATATTAGCAATTTTTTTTTTTTTTTTGAGACAGAGTCTCAACTTTGTTACCCAGGCTAGAGTGCCATGGTGTCAGCCTAGCTCACAGCAACCTCAAACTCTTGGGCTCAAGCAATCCTGCTGCCTCAGCCTCCCGAGTAGCTGGATCTATAGGCATGTGCCACCATGCCAGGCTAATTTTTTCTATTTTTAGTTGTTTGGCTAATTTCTTTCTATTTTTCATAGAGATTGGGGGGGGGGTCTCACTGTTGCTCAGCTGGTCTCGAACTCCTGACCTTGAGCGAACCGCCTGCCTCGGCCTCCCAGAGTGCTAGGATTACAGGCATGAGCCACCGTGCCCGGCCGTCCCTCTACTTTAGATTCAGTCTCCTACTGTGTGCTGCCATATTTGCTGTATTAGTTTCCTAGGGCTGCTGTAACTAAGCTGGGTGCCTTGAAACAACAGGAGTTGGCTGGGCGCGGTGGCTCACGCCTGTAACCATAGCACTCTGGGAGGCCGAGGTGGGAGGATTGCTGGAGGTCAGGAGTTTGAGACCAGCCTGAGCAAGAGCGAGACCCCGTCTCTACTAAAAATAGAAAGAAATTAATTGGCCAACTAAAAATATATAGAAAAAATTAGCCGGGCATGGTGGTGCATGCCTGTAGTCCCAGCTACTCGGGAGGCTGAGGCAGCAGGATTGCTCGAGCCCAGGAGTTTGAGGTTGCTGTGAGCTAGGCTGATGCCCTGGCACTCTAGCCCGGGCAACAGAGCGAGACTCTGTCTCAAAAAAAGAAAAACAACCAAACAACAACAACAAAAAACCCCAGGAGTTTATTCTCTTACAGTCTGGAGGCTGAAGGTCTGAAGTCAAGGTGTCAGCAAAGCCATGCTCCCTCCGAAACCTGTAGGGGAGGGTCCTTCCTTGCCTCTTCTTACCTCTGGTGGTTGTCAGCAGTCTTTGGTATTCCTTGGCTGATAGATGCATCTCTCCAATATCTGTCTTCCCTTGAACTTGTTCCCGTGTGTCCACCCTAATGACCTCATCTTATCTTGATTACATCTGCAAAGATTCAATTTCCACATAAGGTCACAGTCACTGAGGATTAGGATGAGGTTACTCCAACATCCTCTTCCAGCTCCTTTCCCATCCGTTCTCCACACTGCAGCCTGAGTGATCATATTCAAATGTATATCTGCCATGCCCTTCTGCCACTTAAAATCTGTCAGTGTCTTCTTACCACATGGGGGATAAATTTGAAAATTTTGAATATGGCTTCTGATGCTGTTGATGATCTGATCCCAGCCTTCCTCTTTACCCCATTTCAACCACCCTCCTTCTCTCTCTTTATAAATTGGAAATAATGTAGTTTTCAATGTCTTTTTTCTTTTTTTTCTTTTTGAGACAGAGTCTCACTCTGTTGCCCAGGCTAGAGTGCGGTGGTGTCAGCCTAGCTCACAGCAACCTCAAACTCCTGGGTTCGGGTGCTCCTCCTGCCTCAGCCTCCCGAGTAGCTGGGACTACAGGCATGCACCACCATGCCCGGCTAATTTTTTTTTTAATATATATTTTTAGTTGGCCAATTAATATCTTTCTATTTTTAGTAGAGATGGGGTTTCTCCCTTGCACAGGCTGGTTTTGTTTTTTTTGTTTGTTTTGTTTTAATTTTAAAGAGATTTATTCTGAGCCAAATTTGAGGACCATGACCCGGAGCCACTTTCAAGAAGCTTTGAGCAAGTGGACTCCTCAGGCTGGTTTTGAACTCCTGACCTTGAGAGATCCTTCTGCCTCAGCCTACCAGAGTACTAGGATTACAGGTGTGAGCCACTGTGCCTGGCCAGTTTTCAATGTCTTAACCATACTTTTTGTTGATTCAGACTTTTGCACATTCTGTTCCCTCTGTCTGGAATGCTCTTTCTGCTCTTCTTGGCCTGGCTAACTCCTACATATCTTTCTTACCTCAGCCAAAACCTTTTTCTTCCTCAAGGAAGCCTCCATGGCTGCCCTCCCCAGGCTTACTTAGGTACCCCTGCTATTGATGACCCCAGTATGGCTTCTCAGTGCTCCCCATATTTGTTTTTTGCAAACCTCATCATACTCACATTCTTTGTTCAATGTCTGTTTTCCCTGCCACAGTGTACACTGCATGAGGGCAGGGCTCATGTCTGTCTGTTCACCTCTTCATCACAAGTATTCCCTGACTTATATACGGTGCCCAACACATTTTTGTTTGAAGAATGGAAGACTTGGTCAACTGCTATATCTCTTTATCCTTTGATTTGACCCTAATTTTGGGAAGCCCACTTGTGAGGCATGGTTTCTAGAAATCAGAGTATGTGGCTCTTTTCTTGCTTAGCTCCTCTCAGTTCTGGGCCTCTGTGGATTTTCCCTTGCCCAGCAGAACTCCTCCCCATGGAGGAAGAAGTCTCTGGTGGTTAGGGTGGGAGAAAAGCTTTGTTAGAAGACAGAACTTTCATACTGCCGGGGTTGGAAAGGGGAAATCTGTGCCAAATTCCCAGTGCTGTGTTGAGATGAGCTAGAGGGGCCATGTTAAGTTGTCCAGATTGCTTCTCACCTCCATTCTGATGGGCTAGTTGAGAGGGCAGATGAAGATCATCGCCAGAGGGAAAGGAAGTAGAGGCATTAATGTTCTGACTACTTACTGCCTTCTCTAGAAGTCTTTAGAATCTAGTTTCTTTCTAATTCTTGCTATTTTTCCTTAAGATGAAGCTACATAAGTGCACAGAATTAGCAATTTCCCCTAGCACTATATGCCCCTAAGAATTGAGGTGTCTTCTTATATTTGATCATCTATGTATACTTTATTCATTCAACGAATGTTTATTGGGGGCTCCTTTGTTCGGGTTCTGGGCCATAAGTCCAAGATGCAAAGATGAACACACTAGTGTCTGCTTTCTTAAGGAACCCACATATTGGATGGAAAGAAAAATCCATCAATTTTATTTAAGGTGTGATATAATGTGGTAGGTGCTGTGACAGGTAGATACATACAATGTTTGAGGAACCCAAAGGAGGGAGCCAGACCTTCTGGTTACTATTTGGAAGCTTGCAAATCGCTGGTGTCTTATAATAAAAGTGGTTGTATGATCCCAAAGTCTTTGATTGCATCTTGAAACATATTCCCTATTTTAACATGTTTTGGGGTTTTCAGCATCTCTCTCAGTTCCCTGGGAGATAGTGGGATCTAAAGGTTAAGAGTAGGGGGCCTGGAGGCAGGTAGATCTTACTCTCCCACATCTAGAAAGGAGCTTGTGAGTGCTGGGATTAAAGGACGTGATGGATGTCACACACCTAGCATGGTGCCCGGCATATAGTGGGCGCTCTATCATAGCTTTCTCCAGGTGACTGAGTATAGCTTTTTTTGGGGGGGTGGTGGTGGCAATGACAAGAAACTTATTTACAGTAAGCTTCACACAATTCACAAAGTCTTAATTGCTGATTCAAAAACTATGATTTAATGGTATCAAAATCATTCAAACATCATCATATAAATACAATATAAATATCTCTTTTAAAATATGTATAAGTTAGCAATTTATCTGAGGTAAGCCTATGCATTCCAAGAGGTGATCTGGCTCTGAAATAGAGGATATTCAAACTGCATAGCCACTTTATATTATCTCAGAACGAATACATAAAACACTTCAAGTGGCACTTCATAAAAATATAAATATCACTTAGATAAATTAACTTGACTTCACATATTTAAATATCAATAAATTAAAAATAATTAAAATAGTGTCCTAACAGACTTTAGGTTCTTCACAGAGAACAACCTAAGTGATGTGCACAGTGGAAGTGGTTTGGGACCTGGGGAAGGAATGCCCGTGAACTACGACAATCTTAGTTTAGTTGTCCTCCCTGTGGCTGCGAATAGCCCTCAAGCTGAACTGCAGGTATTCCTTAAGGCTGCGCAAGATGATGTTAATCGCAGTGTACTGCACCCACTCATCCTGCGACTCCAGATCCTCTATCAGTTTGGCGTTTGCCGTTGGGCTAGGGGTGGTGACTGCCTCCGCATTCTTTATCTGAAGGGAAAAGAAAACAAAAAGGATCCTTTAAACATTGAACAAATCCTCTGCAGTGGAAGGATGCTCTAGACTGTGGGAAAAGTGTTCATTCAAAATTCCGGGTGAATGAGACCAACTGGGGCCGCCTGCCCTGGCTTGCCCAGGTCGGGGGAGGTGCTTCTGCTCCAATTCCCACCCTGAGTAGAACCCTTTCATAGCAACCGGATTCTAATCATTCCTTTGCTGCTCGGCCTCCCATTAGACCGCAAGCATCCGGAGGGCAACACCACTATCTTATCTGTCTTCTATTCTGTTATCTGAAACAGTGCCTGGCACACATTTGGAATTTAATAGAGGAAGGAGGCACTCATACTTAAAGGCGTTTGAATGGGTTCTTCAGTGGCCTCTAAATGTAATGCTTTCTTCCGGTTTCCCTTTCACCATCCATGCAACGTCTCTTGAGAGGCCACTGCTCTGGTCGTGTGAAGAGAACTGGAGAGCACCTTTCCACAGACCCACCCAAATAGGGATAAGCAACTGTGGAAGGCCTTGCACCTCCGTTTGCATGCCGGAGTGCCGCGGCATGGCCAGGGATATAGGCTTATTAGAAATGCAGATCTAAGGCCCACCCCAGACCTGCCCAATCAGATTCTGCATCACAAGATCCCCAGGGCATTCCTGTGCCCATTAAAGTACGAGAAGCCTGGTGTGGCAGGATCAGCACCAGGGTTTCATTCCAGGGCCCTTCTCTTGCTACTCTGCTTGGCTTTCCCACTCATGGAGCCCCCACAGGGTCAGCCATTTGAATAGCTAGCTGCTGGTGGCCCAGCCTTTAGCCTTTGGCCACTTCTCTGAATTAACTGTCTGGTAAAATGTAGGGAAAAAGAGTTGAAACAACCATAATGAAAAGAATGCCACTTGACACTAATTAAAATGTTAAAATTAGTTTTGTGCTCTCTGCTCTTTGTTGTTATGGATCACTGGGTGGGCTTGGATGTACTTCCTTCTGCCTCTACAAATCTTTTCTTCTTATCTCTTAAACTGTTAGAAATTGACGTTAAAATCCACCTCCTTGAATATAGTTTTAAATACAGTTATCAATGTCCTTTTGCAGAAGAGAGCCAAAAACAAAAACAAAAGTTTAAACTTTAGGGGACTATTCTTCAGAGCCTTCCATTTACACGTAGCCTTGCAGGCTGCTTCCTTTGTGCCTGTCTTCCCCATGCCAAGTGGGGGAACGAGGGGAAACACTCACCTTTTCCTTCAGGATATCGATCAGATATTTGATGCCCATATCCAACGCTCTGGCACTGTTCAAATCACCCTCAAACTTGTCCTCAATGTACTCCATGTATACATGATATGCTGTAAGTCCAGAGGTGATAGTTTCCAGGCAACTGTCCTAAAGGAAAAGATGGTGGGAAAATTAGTTATCACGAGGAAATAGAACCAATTTTAATCCTAAGTGAAGGACGGGGGGGGGGGGGGGGGGGGGGGGGCACGCGGGAGGAGAATCAATTTTAAAAGTTAAAATTGCTATCATTCAGCGTCTTCTCCCTTTGCCTCTCCGGAGAACTTCAAGTACCTCCTAAGCATCACGTTTTGGGACATCAGGGAGCATATTTACAATGGTAAATATCTGGACAATTAAAGGCACCACTTAATTAATCTGACCCAAAGCCCAACAGGTGCTCGAATGTGGCAATAGGGATCTTGCCTGGATCCTCCCTCTGCTGCTCTTCCTGCACGCCTGCCCTTGTCAGTGTTGGGCTGAAACCTCCTTTTTTTTTTTTTTTTGAGACAGAGTCTCACTTTATTGCCCAGGCTAGAGTGAGTGCCATGGCGTCAGCCTAGCTCACAGCAACCTCAAACTCCTGGGCTCAAGCAATCCTGCTGCTTCAGCCTCCCAAGTAGCTGGGACTACAGGCATGTGCCACCATGCCCGGCTAATTTTTTCTATATATATTAGTTGGCCAATTAATTTCTTTCTATTTATAGTAGAGATGGGGTCTCGCTCTTGCTCAGGCTGGTCTCGAACTCCTGAGCTCAAACGATCCGCCCACCTCGGCCTCCCAGAGAGCTAGGATTACAGGCTTGAGCCACTGCGCCCGGCCTGAAACCTCCTTTTAAGGAATGATCAGGTCAGTGCAGGTTATCTCACTGTGTGGAAGGAGAAGGGTGTGGAGAATTAACTGAGCAAGGAAGGTGGGCCTGGATCCTGCCAGGGGAAGCCAGAGAAGAGAGAGGCGCCCCCAGACTACCTTACTCAGGACGAACTAGCTAAACCTGCTGGGGTCTCTAACATTTAGTCGCTGTGAAAATCCCAGCACAGAGGGACCATCTCAGACCAAGCCTGCTCCAAGATAAACTGCCTTCGCAAAAGCTTTAGTTGGCATTATCCTCATGAAATTACGTAATGTTCTTTAACATCTATCCCCTTCTTTGTTGACTGCCTGGATCTATGCGTATAAAGGTACTGTAACGCAAGGGGGAGAATTTTACCTACATGACAGCTAAAAGTGAAGGCAAAGAGTTCATACCTCACTGAATCCAGACTGGAAGCATCCATCTTGTTCTGTTATCTGTGGAAGCTTCAGGTTGTTTTCTGTCAGCACCTCCTTGGCGTCTCCACACTTGGAACTGTCGCCACACAGCTGGGAAAGAATACCAAAATTGTTATCATGTAAGTGCTCCTAAAACAAACACCACTAGAGGGCCAATTCCTGTTCTGCCATGGCCAGTAAAGTCTTTAAGAAAACTGAAGTCAAAACCCACTGGCATCCTGGCAAGCAAAGTCCAGCAAATTGGGGCACACTTCAGTCCAAGCCCAGGCTCACTGTGACTTCAGGTGTGTTACTTATCCTAAGTCTCTCAGTTTCCTTATCTCCAAATTGGGGATCACTAGAGTTTGCAAGTTTGTTACAAGGATTAGACATACTATTCATAAAAAGTGCCTGGCGCATTGTGGGTACTTAATAAAGGACAGCAATTTTGATGATGATTGGGTGAATCTAATTCAAGCCACTGAATGCTCCAGCTGGAAGGACCTGAGATCATCTAGTTCCAACCCCACGATTTTACAGATGGATCCAGAGGTGGTAGGTAGGGAATTTGCCCAAGATGACAACACTTGGTTTGGTAGAACCAGAACTAGAATCCCGGCTCCCAATCCCCTCTCCTGGGTTCTTTTCTTTCTACCAAACAGAGCCAAAATATCTTGCATTTAAAGTTGAGAGATGCTTTAACCTACATATGATTTTGCCACTTTGGTGGCCTCTAAAATATACGCCTTAGCTGGAATGACTCTGGGGAGTCCTAACCACTGAACATATGCCACCAAAAAATATTGCAACTTCCCTGAGAAGCTGCACGTTCTTTTCAGGTGGCACTTTTCTAATCCTCCTAAAGTCCAAGGAATAAAAGGAAGTTTCACAGATCTTATTTTTGGGGTAGGGAAAAAGGGAGCTCATGCCAAATGTGGAGCTGACAATGGGCCAGGGAGTGTGGATTCCAGCCCCATTCTCTATTTTCCAGAAAGGAAAGGAAACTCCTGAGACCAGAAAGTAGAGGAGTTGTGCAGAAGACAGTCTAGTCTGTCCCTTTGGCCCCAAGTCTAAAGTGCCCCGGCACCCAGCAAAGCCCTCCCAGTGCAGCCGCCCCTGTCCACACGCAGGGCCAAGGAGAACGCATGCCCACACCGGGCCCCTTCTTGTCCCCATGGCCAAGGCTACCCACCTGCTCTGTCAGTTGATCGATTTTTGACATGAGGTGCTTCATGAGTCCTTCTGTTTGCTCTGGAGTGGTGAGTGGTGGCTTGTCTGGGGTAGCATCATCTTTGGTTTCTTCTTCCAGAGGTTCTGGGGTGGGGAATGCAGTAGCCACGACCAGGAGCAGCCCCAGAGAGAAGGCGCCTGTGCGGGAGGGAGGGGAGAGCCCAGTGAGCGGACCGCACAGCTGGGAGCTGGGACCGCACAGCTGGGAGCTCGCCTCTGCTGGCCGGGCGCCAGCCCTGGCCCGGCCACTCCCTCCCCTCCCTCCCTCGCACACAGGCGCCGCAGCCGCCGCCTACAGCGCTTCCAGGGGTAGGGATTTCCTTCAACTTACGTGCGGAGAGGGATTTCATAGCTGGGTTCTTGGAGGGCAGATGGAGCTCTCTTTCGTTCCTGGAGGGCTCAAGGGTGGAATGAGCCTCAGACATCTCCAGTCATATTTATTGGGGCTTGAGACTCTAATTTTGAGACTCATGGGAAAATCCCACATTTGATAAAACTTTGTTGGAGGGTAGGGGGGTGGGGCCAGAGCGGGTGGGGCTGATTGGAAACCTTATTAAGATTGTGCAATGTGACGTCCTTTAGCATCACAAGGAATCGTAACTGGGGAAAAAAGCGCGGCTTAGGTCATCACAGAGGCTATCTCTAAGTAGTAGTATCACTCTTCCTTTACTTTTTTTTTTTTTTTCTCTTTTAAGTGACTCAGCACTTTGGCGTGTCTTGACAAAGAAAGTAAAGCTGAAGTCTTGCATGAAGTTTGACCAGGAGGGGAAAAAAAGGAAGCTAAAGCAGTGTTTGTTTTTTTTAAAAAAAAAACTTCAATTACAAGATTAACAGACTAGGATTTAGCATGCCATTTAATCTGTATTTGTAAAATACCTAAAATGTTCTGACCTGTTTCTTCAGACCACAGCCCCCCAGCCTGGGCTTACAAAGAAGGTGATACTACCAGTCATTGGACTGCTTTTATTTCCTGGCTTTCGCTGTGACCAGCTGTTGCAGAGCTGCGTGGCCACCCCAAATCTTGTGCAGTTATTTCTAGGAGTCTCCAGGTGGATCGTGTGGCTCCTTTTTGCCACAGTGCGGGCATCTGTTGGTTTCGTCCTCAGGGGCTCCAGCCCACATAGGGGAGGTCACTCGTTAGGGGTTCTCCAAGTGAGGACTTTGGTCTTTGTGCCAGAGGGCTCGTGCTGGTCCCACTGCCACCTGAGTCCCTTCACCACTGCCAGCAACAGGTGGGTTCTGCTCCCCGAGGCGCCTGGACGGGCCCTGGGTCTGCTGGAGCCATCAAGTTACTGAAGCCCCACTTGGTTCAGGTCAGAAATGGGGAGAAACACTACTCACCTCTTTGACGGGGATGTTAAATGAGGGCCTTGGGGCATCTTCTAGAGCTTGTGTTCATAGCTCCCTTTCGTCTTGTGACATGATTTGAATTCAAAGGTGGCTGGAAAGAAATTGCTAACACAGGCCAGGCTGTAGCTCTGAATCAGCTTCCCCTCCAATCCTTTCGTATATTGGGTCAAGCTTGCACAGAAGCCTTCTTCCCTGAGGATGATGTCTCTTGCAGGAGGGGCCTTGGTATCACGGGAATGGCCTCGAGATCTGGCAGCCCTACCAGTCTCCTACCAGAAACCCAGAGGGCTCTCAGAATGGCTCAGGATGGAAACTGGGACCCTGACACTACACCAAAACAGTTATTTACAAAACAGAGTGTTAACATCACTATCAGCTTCTTTGCTTTGCAAAGAGGATCTCTTCAAGATTGCTAAGAAAATGACCTCTGGTAGGGCGTTTAAAATATGGATGATTTACTCAAGTTTTGTTTTGTGCAAAACATTTTTAGGACCTGCCTCTTGTGGAAGGTGAAGTCATCCATTCCTTCACTGATTGTCTAAGCCTAGAGAAGCGGCAGTCCTCTGGGAGTATTGGGGATTTTCGGTTTGAAAATGCAAATGAGGCTGCTTCTAGACGTTGTAAGGATTTTCGTTTTCTGCAGCAAAACTGATGAAAGAAAAAAATCTAATTTTAATCCTGTAAAGTCAAAAAAGGCTTTAGCACCCTCCAAAACAAAACACACACTGACACACACACACACGCACCCCTCTCAGGCACCTGGCAATATTTTAAAAATCCCTCTGGAAATAATTATTCTTTTGAAAGGAAAAAAAAAAAAAGAAGAGAAAAGAAAATGAAAATGGGGGAGGATGGTTGAATGGTTTCACTTTTAGTGCTCTTGGGTCTTAAGCAACTTAGGCACTCGGGAACTGAGTTCTTTCCTGCTCCGAACGAAGCCCCGTCTCCCGGCTCCCGTGTGGTGTGACAGGCCTCCGTGGTGTGGGATTTTTGCTTTTTCTCAAATATCTGTTTTGTAGAAAATATCACTTGGTAAATTTCAAATATCTGAACTTCGTGACACGACACAACATACAGATCTATCTTTTCTAGAAAAAGTGTTTTTTAAATAGGCAGTACATGTCCATGATAACATGCTGAAACAGGATCTTATGGGGGAAAGTAAGTCTCCTTCCTTTCCTGGCTCCTTTTCCCAGAGGTAATGCCCAATCCCCAGTATTTTGTTTTTTTCTTTCTTTCTTTTCTTGAGACAGAGTCTTGCTTTGTTGCCTAGGCTAGTGTGAGTGCCGTGGTGTCAGCCTAGCTCACAGCAACCTCAGACTCCTGGGCTCAAGCAATCCTTCTCAGCCTCCCGAGTAGCTGGGACTACAGGCATGCGCCACCATGCCTGGCTAATATTTTTTCTATATATTTTTAGTTGACCAATTAATTTCTTTCTATTTATAGCAAACACGGGGGTCTCGCTCTTGCTTAGGCTGGTTTCGAACTCCTGACCTTGAGCAATCCACCCACCTTGGTCTCCTAGAGTGCTAGGATTACAGGCGTGAGCCACCATGCACGCCCAATCCCCAGTATTTTCAACTAAATCCTCTGGTATTCTAGTCTGGGAGAGGTTTTCTCAGCTACCCAAGTACTCACCTTGAAACTGCCATTTACAAATTAATAAAGGGGTGCAAGTCGAGAACTATGGCAAAGGCTGGTAGGGGTGGGGAACCTGTGGCCTTGGGGCCACATGTGGCCTTCTTGATCCTTGAGTGCGACCTTTTTACTGAATCCAAATTTTACATAATAAATCTTTTTAATAAAGGGATTTGTTCTGAGAAGTTTAGATTTGGTCGAAGGGCTGCCCTTGGGGATCTGGAGGGCCACCTGTGGCCCCAAGGCCACATTTCCCTGGATACATAGCTAAAAACGATGATAATAATCAGCCACTATCTCCTAGTTAGCTTTCCGATAATTGCTACTCAGGAGTCACATAGCTGATGACCATAAAGATTCTTAAGTTTTCCCATCGATAACATCACTCTGTGAAACCTAACGCTAGCTTTTGAGATGTCTTCCAGCCCTGAATTCCAGTGGAACAGCTGACCCACCCAGATCAGCGGCCCATACCAAGGAACTGACTCAATTGTCTTGTGACTCCCATCCAAGAACCAACGCAGCAAAGAAGACAATTTCTACTCTCCTTGGTTCTGCTCCAAATGTAGTCAATTAGCAAACCCAATCGCCTAGCCTTTTGCCTACCAAACTATCTTTAAAAACCCCTTTTCCCAAATTTTTGGGGAGATAGAGTTGAGAAATTCTTCCCATCTCCTCACATGGTGCCTGTGACATTAAACTCCTTCTCTACCGTAAACCCTGCTGTCTCCATGTATTGCTTCCTCTTGAGCAGTGGGCAGTGCAGCTGGTTGGGCCGTAACAGTCTCTGTATGTACGTGGTTGGCTTATGCATGCGTACACAACACACACACAAATATACACACACTATAACGTTCGGTGGTTTGGTGCCATCGACACAGTTCTCTATTGCAGGCATGTGACAGAGCACAAACCCTTGGGTCTTGCAGCTTGGGTTTAAAGCCCAGCTCTACCACTTGTTAGCTGTTTGACCCTGGCTAAGTTATATCAAAGATCTCTTCATTACACCAAGGATCTGGTCTGTGCCCTTGTTTATTCACCTATAAAACTGGGGTGATAATATTTCTTCCCTTACAGCGCTGTTGTGAAGACCAAATGAGATAGAGTGTGCAAAATCTCAAGTGCACAGTAATCCCACAACAAATGCTAGGTCATCCCAACACTCCTTGGTTTAGAGCCTCTGCCTTTGAGAACTCTTCCCTCTCTGCTCTGTCAGTTCACCTGTTGTCTTGTCTATGAAGGGACTGTGAATGAGCCAGACCACTGTGCCAGTGATGTGGTCTCCCAATCATTTTCCCCCTGAAGAAATCAGAGTCGGGGTTTTGTTGAAAATGCCTTATGGCACAAAGTGGCGAGGTGGGGAGATTTCTTCTTTTTTGAGAACACTAAAATCCCAAAACCAGGTCCCTTGATTTGAATAATTAGCCCAGCTTGCGTCTTGTTCCTCGACCTTTTCCAAGGCCTTCTGCTAAGTGCTTTTATGTCAGAAGTCCACAGCCTTCCCATGCTTGGTCATTGTCATTAATCAAACTCCTGAAAATGGCCCTTGAGGGAGGAGGGTCCTGACTTAACCACAGATCTTATGCTTCTGGCAGTCAAAAAAGGGTAAGTTGTGTGGGGGTAGGAATGCATATGTAAAGAGGGGTTGGTGACACTGTCTGCCACCTGCATGTTGCTAGCATGGATCTTCATTAGTGTCAATGCCTGGGCTGGCATTTGCTTATGGGAGAAATGGGCTCTTCCTTGCTCCAAAGTGTTCCTACGACATGCACCATTCCACCATGATAGCATCATTCCTGTGCAGCTGTATCATTCCACCATGATAGCATCATTCCTGTGTAGCTCAATGGGTTTTCCACTTGGAGGGCTCATCCCTTGTATTTTCTTTAAGACTCTTTTTAAGGGCAGTTTTAGGTTCACAGCAAAATCAAGAGGAAGGTACAGATATTTCCCATATGCCCCTGCCCCCAAATCTTGCCTGTATTTTAATATATATGAATGACCAGGAAGGGCTGTGCAGTCAGCATTTATTAACTAATCTCTTAGTTACTGGATTGCACCATTGTTTATTTGAAGTGACTGCCAGCTGAGACCAAGAGAGGCAGGACAAATGGGAGTGTGTGGGGAAAGAGAAGGGAAACTGAGGCAGCTCTGCTTCCTTGCCCACCTTATGTAGGGAGGGCTGGTCCTGTCTGTGTCCCCCAGAATTACTGCCCATGAATGCTTTCCTACATGTTGTTAGAGTCCAGTTCAGAGTCTACTAATACAATCAAGATGAAGAGAAAAAGTAACTTTGGTTCGGTACTTAAACTTGCAGGAGGAGAAGTGTTCTGCACATCTCACAAGTTACAATGTGGTGTTGTGCTTTCTGGCTACATTCTGGGGGTTGGAGATGGATGGATCTATGATTTAACAGGAGGGAGAGTCTCAAGAAAAAAAGGGAAGTCGCTGGGTACTAAGGAACTTGCAGTTGCTGTCAGAATGTAGTTTCACTTGTCACCAAGTCGTAAAAAGTTTGCAAAATGAAACAGTGGGTGATTTAACACCTTCTTTCTGGGACTGAGTCCCACTGAGAGATACCAGGCCTGATGGCTCTGGGAAGTATCCTGCTTTGAGAAGAGTGGTGGTTTTACTTTAACAGACAATATTAGGGACATGTGGAAAGAGCCAGCAGAAATTGGAGGGCAGCCAGGTCTGGTGACCAAAGCTCTTGACAATTCCCAGCCTGGCTCAGTGTCAGTCCTGGCGTTACAGCCTCAGCTCTAGATGCCTATTAGACATCTTGGTCTGGCCTCAGCTTTTCTGAGGGGGAGGCTATGCTCTGGCTGGACCTCGCTCCCCCTAGGCCAGGGAAGGGACCCACCTGCCCCGCTGTGTTTCTAATTAAAAACTGTGTAGAGAGGTCATCCGTGCCCTCATCGTTTTGCTATGTGCTGAGTTACCTTCCCCCTGCTGAAGTGGAAAATCCCAGGAATATTAGGAGGGAAGTGGCCTCTTTTGGGGCAACAATATAGACTCCCCCTGCTGGGGGACACCCCTGCATCCCCTTCACCCGGGTCTCTAGGACTGGAAGAGAGTGTCCTGATCTCAAGATGTTGCTAAACAAGTTGCCCTGGAGCTGGTTTGGTGATGTGACTTTGCTTTGCTGATCCTGGAGGAGTCAATTGCCCCGGCCCTCCAGAGCTGGGGAGGTCCCTCAGGCTGAGTTTCAGTGCTCTGCCTCTTCTCCATCTGTGGGGAAGGCCTTCTATGTTGGCGGCTGCTGGTTCTGCTTTATAACTAGGAACCTTCAATTTGTCAGCTAGGAGCAATAAGTTCATTCATCCGCACGAGTCATTTAAAGCATCTTCGGTTTCTCTAAAGATCTCAGTTCTCTGAGTTCAGTGTCATAGGCAGAAACTAAACATGCAAAGCATTGGTTGGTTTCCTCTCCTCTTTCCTCTCAAAATTAAGGTACTAAGAAATCATTTGAAATCATCACATGAAATAGTAAGACCAGGGGATTCTGCTGGCCCGGCTATGACGTCTTTCACCTTCCTTCCCTGCCCTTTTGGCTAGTTATTTGCTAAAAAGAGAGTGTCTTAATCCCTTTGAACAAAGCCTCATGTGTGTTCTCCTCAGCAAGCTGAATTCATGAAGGTAGGGAAGGCCTGTCTAGTCTTTATGGTGGAATAATGTCTATGAAATGCTTTGGACATGTTAAGTACCCTGTAATTCTGAGACATGGCTTCTATTATCCCTGAAGAAGGACCCACCTGGATTGATTTAAAATGTTACAGAAGAATTCAGATCCAGGTGAGAAGGTCAAAGAATCACAGGTAATTTCTTCAAGTTATTGAATTCTATGTTACATGTAGTTATACATGTGTGCGGGTGTGTGTGGCACAGGGACCTACCATAGACATGGCTCCAATGGGCACTGCCCCTTCCATGTGAGGGTGGCCCTAGGGGCCTGTGTACGCAGGAAGCCTGGACTGGCCATCTGCTGTCACTTTTCTGCCAGGCCTGTAGCTCCCCCTGTGCTGCTAGGTCTCCAGAGTGGTCCAGGTCTAAGCTGCAGTATTGTGTCCCCTAAAGGCTCTGTGGAATGACTTACCCATGTCCCTTACCCTGGAGGCCATGTTTCCTATGAGATGGGGATGGGAGGAGGTGGGGGACACGTGGGGACAAGAGGGAAGGCATGACCTGCTTCCCTAGTCGGCTTGGTAAGTGATCAGGATGTATGGAAATGGCTTCCTATTCCCAAAGGTTTGTTTGGGGACTTGGTGCCTATGTGACTGCCATTAAGTGCCTCAGATCCTCCCATCCTTCTAGGACAACCGACAGAAAGGCTGTCGTATATACTCCTTCTCTGTGTCATGTTTGTTCACTGTGGACCCAGTAAAGCTACTGAAGATAGCAAGTGTGTAGTCTGGGGCAGGGCAGGCGCCAGAAGAAGATTTGGTCCTGGGCTGTTTCTGTCCGAGATTGTATGGACACTCTCTTGGCCAGGCCTGTAAAGGCCCCGTTGGCCTTCTGGACTTGACTTGGATTACAGGATTCAGAAGGAAGCTGGGGTTTTATACTGCCAGCAAAAATTTTGGCTGAGTGTAGGGTTTCCCTGAATTAGGCTTGTCTTTTTACTGTATTGCTAAAATCTTGGTTTCTTCTGTTTTGCAAGTGTGGCTCTTGGCAGATTTGAGTGTTAAGATGACGACTAACTGGAGGATTCTGGGCAAGGTGCTCTCCCATCTCCAGGCTCTATTAGAGAGATGCTCTCAAAAGCCCCTCCTAGCTCAAGCATTCTATGCTTCTGTGGATCTTCACTGGCCATACTTAGTAATATAGAGTCTATTCTTTTTATTTTTATTTTTTTATTTTAGCATATTATGGGGGTACAAGTGTTAAGGTTACATATATTGCCCATGCCTCCCTCCCCCCTTGAGTAAGAGCTTCAAGCATGTCTATCCCCCAAACGTTGCACCTCTTACTCGTTGTGGTTTGGAACTTTAGGAATAGGAGTCTCTAAATTGAGAAATGGTTTTTGAAAGCCCAAAAGTCTCATGCTGTCTTCTAGTTCTCACTCACGGACCACTTAGTAGACCTGTTTTGGGTGGTGATGGTGCCACCCATTTTGACATGCCCAGGATCTTGGTGGCTTCACGCAGGACTAAACTGATCCAGGAGATGCCAGAGCCCAGCATATCAGTGCAAGGAAGTAGCAGATTTCTTAGTTATTATACAAGCAGGAACAGATCAATATTCAAAATTAAGTATTTTTAACTTAAAAAGAATTATACAAGTAATACATATTCAATGTAGAAAACAGACAATAGAGACAGGCAAAAAGGAAAAAACAACTTGGAAAATATATAATCTTATCACCCGGCAGTAATCGTTCTTATCATTATGGTATAATCATTCTAGTGATTTTTCCATGTAGATACACATATATCTATTATCTATATACATATACATCTACATGAAACAAGAAAATACCATAACCCTGATTTTCTTTTTTATATTTCTTTGTATGCATAACATTCTAGGTAACTCTCTGGATAGAGGCAGGGTAAATAATGGCTATAGATATAACAGTAGAGTTCAGAAGGAAAGTATCAAGTGACTCTTGGATATACTCACTATTCACTTCATGAAGCTCGGGGAAGGATTTATATTTTAATGGGGATAAGACACATTTAAAATAATCACTCGGGCCGGGTGCGGTGGCTCATGCCTGTAATCCTAGCACTCTGGGAAACTGAGGCAGGCGGATTGCTCGAGGTCAGGAGTTCGAAACCAGCCTGAGCAAGACCCTGTCTCTACTAAAAATAGAAAGAAATTAATCGACCAACTAAAAATATATATAGAAAAAATTAGCTGGGCATGGTGGGGCATGCCTGTAGTCCCAGCTACTCAGGAGGCTGAGGCAGAAGGATCACTTGAGCCCAGGAAATTGAGGTTGCTGTGAGCTAGGCTGATGTCACGGTACTCACTCTAGCCTGGGCAACAAAGTGAGACTCTGTCTCAAAATAAAATAAAATAAAATAAAATAATCACTCGGTTTCCTGGGAGGTTAACTTCTTAGTTGTTCATGGAGTAGTATAATCCCTAAATCAGTAAGCCGTCCTGGTTGTTTGAATCGTGGAAATGAGTTATCAGTTCAGCTGAAGCTTGCTTTTATATGATTCTAGACATAGCTAAGCTCCGGCTGGACTTCACAGTGGGCATCAATAGCTCATCGTTCTTCATTGGTGGCAGTACGTATGGAGAATTGTCATGGATGATGGTGTCATCATCTCTTCTCATCTTGTGTGGTTCATTATCTCTTGTATCTTGAAATTTCATATTGGGGCCTCTTTTACAAAGCCAGAAAAAAAAATGTATGTCTCTCTAGTTCTGGCTATATCTCTAGGGTGACCTCTCCCCTATTGTGATTGTGTTCCTTGTACAAGAGAAACTGTATCACTTGTGGGAGTAGGAGCAGATAACATCTTTTGATGATAGTCAGGGAAGGTGTTTGGATGTTTGGCCATGGTCTCTCTTGAGGACTCTGAGATTCTGAAATGGGGAACTACTGGATTTTTCAGCTTTCTTCTCCCCAACCCCCACCTCTGATCACTTAAAAAATATAATTGTAAGCACCGATTTGGGATAGTTTGGACGTATTGGGTGAAGTCCTAGGAGGACTTCTGGCCCTTAAATTCTATAACCACAGTAATTTTTTCCTTCTAAGGTACTTTGAGTAATTGAGGATTGATATGTAGGATCAATGAAGTATTTATTGAATGCAAGGTGCTGGGCTAGATGCATTATGTACATTAATTCATTTAAACTTCGCTCTGTGGAGGAGGCTATTTTATCCTCACTTTCTGGATGAGAAACTGAAGGAAGTGAGGGAATAGGGAGCCAAGAAACATGGTTTAAGGACAGTGATATGATGAAAGTATTTAATCTGAGGGAGCAGGAAGAAGAGCAGGGGACTGGAGTTACGGAGGTGGGCTTGGAGGCTGTTGTAATCATCTCAACATAAGACCAGATGGAGGCCAGACATCTGGAGTGTGCAGGAGCTGGCTAGCTCAGGCTCAAGAGAGTCAGTTGTGCTCCCAACTCTGCATTCAGTGACTTCCTATGGTAGCCTGAAATTAGACAAGGTGGAAGCATTTATACCATGGAAATTGGCCAATGCTACAAATCAGAGCCCTATCTTGCCTCTGCTCCCCAGCCAGTTTTTAATATCTTCCAGCAGATCAGCGGGCCCAAGGAAACAGGGATATTTTGAAGGCAAAATCAATTCAATTCAGAGATTAGTTATTATATGAGTACTATTTGGGGAGTGTAAGAAAAGGACATATCAAAGGCATTAAAGACCATTTGATCTTATCTCATTTCAAAGGCAATTTTAAAAAGCATTTTAAGGAAAGAGATTGTTCTCATCAAAGTATGCTGCTTCTATGCCCTAAAATGAAGGCTGCTACTTTTATACACAGATAGGTATAAGCTACCAGCTGAATTAGGGAGAGTTAGGATATATGCAGGAAAGAATTAAATGCCCTTGGGTTTTTTCCCAGCCAGGTACTGGATCATGCCTTGGTGGACCGGGGCAAAGGCTGAGCCTAGCTCTTTCGAGCCATGGGCCAACTTAGGAACTGGAGATTAGTGACTGTGGGAATTTGATGCAGCAAGGTAGCAGCCCAGAAACCTAGGATTTCTGCTTTGTCACTGTCCCACCCCAACCAGAGCTAATGAATAAAGGGGTTGGCTTTGGGCCTCTGAGTGGACAGGATGAGGAGAGCCCTGAAGGGTTCTTAGGGTCTCTAAGGGATTGCCGGTTCTTGGATAATAAGTTTGCTCTTAACTGTCCAGACTGACAGAGAATCACTTTTCTTAATATTATTCTTGGCGTGGCATCTCGTGCTGCATCCTCCTGATTCATCTCTGCTACAGTTCTGTTGCGTATTTCTAGGATGTTGCATTAGAAAAACAAACAATGCCATTAAATCCAATCTTCTGTCATCTTCTAACAGTACCTACTGATGACAGGAACTTGGTTGTTACTTGTCTATGTTACAGCCAAATGTAAGAATATTGAGTAAAATATAAAACTCCCTGATAGAACTTGGTTCCATTACATGGCACAGTTCCCAGGCAGGTCACATGGGACTCGATGCTTTTTTTTTTTTCCAAAGCATGTAAGTCTTTTCAGAACAATTTTAGCGCCGGGTAGAATTACATCTTGCGGATGCCGTGACGTCTCTGTGTTCTGAACTTCTGTCGAGACTCAGATCATGCCTCCATCCTCCCGGAAGCCTCTGTTGACCCATTTCCAGGAATAATGCAGGTTTTCCTCTGGGCTCTCTCACAGAGTCATGTACTGTACTAATCTGTTTCCAGGCAGTGGCGTGATGATACAGGCTCTAGAGCCAAACTGCCTGGGTTCAAATCCTTGTTCTGTAATTTACAAGCGGTGATCCACTGGGAAGTTATTTACCATCTGGGCTTCATTGTTTTCATTTGTAAAATGGGGGTAACAATTATACCTTATATCATACAGTTGTGAGAACCTATGTAAAGGGCTTAGCACCTGCCTGGCACATTGTAGGCTCAATAAATGTGAGCTATTATTATTGTTATTTCTTTCTCTACAACTGATTTTGAGAGTTTCTTGAGGTCTCCATCTTTCTCATGCCAAGGAATAGTAATTTCAAACACTTGATTAGTGCACAGGCTGAGGAATGAATGAAAGGTGGGGGTCTCCTTGCACATTTATATGTTGAAAATAATCCAACAAAGGTTTAGAAGTAAAGAGCAGCTTAATTTATAAAATGTTCTTTGTATATGCTTTTAAAAAGCCATATAAAACATTAAACTCATTTGATTTGCAAATGAGAAACAAAGACTATAATACTTTATTCAAAAATTAAAAATATATATCTATGTACTTATTCCATGTCACAGGCAGTATGATTTACTAGGATAAGCGTGGATTGCAGAAACACCCTTGGTTTAAATCCCAGCTCCATCATTTATTACTTGTGTGGCTTTGGGTGAGGTGCTTCAATTCCCTGTGCCTGAGTTTCCTCATTGGTGAACTGAGGAAAATAAAACCAACCGGGGTGGTTGTGAGAATTTAATGAAATCATATCCATGAAGCACAGTGATTGGTATATACTAAATTGTCAGCAGATGCTAATTGTTGTTGTTTAGTTGTTGATATAGTAGAGGTGGGGGTAAGAGAAAAAAGAGAAGAGAAGAAAAAAGAGAGAAAAGGATCAAGGTAGGCAAGCAAGAAGGGGAAAGATAGCTTAAAAAGCCAGAAATCCCACCCCCCCCAAAAGGCAAATAGAGTGGCTCATAGATTTCATTTTGGTTTAAAATGTTATATTTTAAGTTTCTAGTTTTTTGCACAGGTAACACATACCCATGGCATGAAATTCAAAAGGTACCAAAGGATACTCAGTGAAAAATAAGTCACTTTTGCCATGCCTGAGCCATTAGGGCAACTATTGTTACTGGTTCCTTGTGATTCCTTCTGGAAATACTGCATGCATTTATAAATAAAATACTCATATTTCCCAGGAATATTTATTTTTACTCTTCTACATAAGTGGTGGTACACTAACCGCACTGTTCCACACTTTGCTTTTTTTTTTTTTCTTATTGAATGTGTTTTAGCAGTTGTTTCTTATCGGGGGGGTACAGGGCTGCCTCTTCCTTTTTAGACCTGGTATTCCCTTTGTTTAACCCATCCCCCACTGATGGAATTTTAGGTTGTTTCCAATCTTTTGTTGTTACAGCTAAAGCTACAGTGAATAATCTTGTCCATGTGCGATTTCACACTTATGAATGTATCAGTGAGATAGTTTCCTAGAAATCAAATTGCTGGCTCAAAGGATATGGGAAATTTTGACAGACAGAGACAGATAGAGGTAGTACCAATTTAACACTCCTTCCAATGAGGTGTGAGAACATTCCTCATACTTTTGTCAGCACATGGTATTCTCAGACTTCCTGATCTTTGTCAGACTGATGAGGAAAAAACATATATCAGAGTGTTTTTAATTTCCATCTCTCTATGGTAAGTAAGAGGGAACATCTGGTCAGATATTGAGAGCCATTTTTATTTTGCTTTCCATGAACTCTATGTTCCTATCCTTCGTATCTTTTTCTGTTGATTATTGATCCTTTTCTATTGATTTGAAGGAGCTTCTGATGTACTCCAAAAGGCAAACTTCTGTTTTTCACATGTATTTTTACTTAATTATTCATTTTTCTGCTTATAGTGTTTTTTGGCCAGGAAGAAAGGTTAGGTTTATATGAAGCAGATTTTATAGCCTTTCTTTTATGGCTTCTAGATTTTGTGACATACTTAAAAAGGCTTTTTTTGTCCTTCTCTCAAGTCTATGACAGATTTTTATTTTTGTTTGTTTTGTTGTTTGTTTTGTTAGAGATGGGGTCTCACTCTATCACCTAAGCAGTGGCGCAGTGGCACAATCATAGTTTACTGCAGCCTTGAAGTCCTGAGCTCGAACGATCCTCCTGCCTCAGCTTCCTGAGTAGCTAGGACTACAGGTGTGTGTTACCACACCTGGCTATTTTATAATTTTGTAGATATGGGGTCTTACTATGTTGTCCAGGCTGGCCTCGACTCCTGGCCTCAAGGCGTTCTCATGCCTCCCAAAGTGCTGGTATTACAGGCATGAGCAACTGTGCCTCGCCAAAAAGGCTTGTTTAGTCTACTTTAATATCATAAGGATATTCTTCAAAGTTTTCTTCAAGTATTAGGTTTCAAAATATTGGACAAATACAAATACGCTTGTCACACAAGAGGAAGTATTCTTGTCACACCCTCCTGTAAATACACATACACAGAAAAAATGTAGATCTCTCTGGATGGTGGAATAAACGATACTTCTTTTCTTCTTTGTATTTTTGTTTTCCAGGTTTTCTGCATTGATTATGCATTACTTTGGTACTCATAAAAATATTAATTAAATAAAAGTTCATTTTGACTTTTTTTTTTTTTTTGAGACAGAGTCTCTCTTTGTTGCCCCGGCTAGAGTGAGTGCCGTGGCGTCAGCCTAGCTCACAGCAACCTCAAACTCTTGGGCTCAAGCAATCATTCTGCCTCAGCCTCCTGAGTAGCTGGGACTACAGGCATGGATCACCATGCCCGGCTAATTTTTTCTATATATATTAGTTGGCCAATTAATTTCTTTCTATTTAT
Source organism: Mirza zaza (assembly GCA_008750895.1). NCBI lineage: Eukaryota > Metazoa > Chordata > Mammalia > Primates > Cheirogaleidae > Mirza > Mirza zaza. The sequence continues at coordinate 59,863 of VSMD01120336.1, forward strand.
AGTAGAGACGGGGTCTCGCTCTTGTTCAGGCTGGTTTCGAACTCTTGACCTCAAGCAATCCGCCCGCCTTAGCCTCCCAGAGTGCTAGGATTACAGGCGAGAGCCACTATGCCCGGCCCATTTAGACATTTTTTAACATTCTTTTAAGGTATCCCTTGGTTCCTGGATCTCTCCTGATGCTAACATTGCTGGCTGTTTTGCTTTGGAAATAGTCTGTCTGGCTTCCACCCTGAACAGCTGTGGCCCAGTCGGAATGACTTCTTATTGCTAATCAATGAATCTTTTCAGTCCCAGTCTTACCTTACCTCTACTCTATCCGACCAATCCCTCCTGCTTGCCCTTGTCTCTCCTCTCTCTCTGCTGCTCCTTCTTCCTCCTTGTGGACGTGCCTCAGGCCGCTGCCCTGGCTGATCCTTGTACAATAATAGGTAACATTTAGGAGAGCTCATTGTGTGCCAGGTAATCCAAGTCGGTGTATATTGTCTAAGCAGTCCTCACCACAATGTTCTAAAGGAGTCATGATTATCAAGTAGATTTTTCAGATGAGATAATGGAGCATTGTAAGAGTTAAATAACATGCCGAAGAGCACCCAGCTAGAAAAAGGTAGAGCAGGGACTCTGTGATCTTAACTACCACATAAAACTAGTCACTCTTTTCTCTGCCTTCCGCGGGCCAGCTCATCCTTGTGTGGCTTTACTTGGTTATTCCCAAGTTTATGTCCCTAACTCTGCTCCCTCAAGGTCTTACATCCTGGACAGCCTAGTGGATATTTCCACTGGGTTGTGCCACATACACCTTAAATCCAGCATGCGTATACCTCCTGAGATTATCCGTCTGGACTCAGGGGGCTATTTTTCATACGGCCTGGTAGAAAAGGCTGGAAAATGAGAGCACAGGGGACTTTAATTCAGATATTCTATGGGGTTGGTGCTTTGCTTTAATTAAGTTCGATTCAATTAATCAGCCTACTACAGGCCTTGACCCCTGACCTCAAGGAATTTTTAATGATTCAGCTTGATTTGCATGTCCTTGTTGTTTTAAGGCCAACGAATCCTTTTGGAAGATTGGTTACCTTTTCCGTACAGCTCAGAGTAATTTGCTTATCCTGATGGGAAGGCCCATCCATTTCCTAAAAGTGAACGGGGCTTCCTCTCAGGGAGCAATTAGTATTGAAAGTCTAGATCCGTTTATATCCCCTGAGATTCCGGGGTTCAATCCATTGGATTTAATAATCACAGAGAACTCAAGGTGGTACATTAGATTTAAAACAATTGTGTTCCAGTAAGAAGAACAAACTTCAACTGGAAGAGGAATCTTCTGGCTGAAAGATTGGTTTTTATGCCTTTACAATTAATAACAATCTCTGTAGGAAAAGCAGTATCGATTCCAATTCTCCAGGATAGGGTTTTTCTTTTAATTTTTTTTTATTAATTAAAAAAACTGTAAAATAACACATGCTAATTGTAACTATGGCAGATTGCCAGCCCCTCAAGATGACCGTTTTTAATAACCTGTACTGCCACCACGCCCTGCCATGAACTCACACAAATTAATACTAACTGGCATCCTAATTATTATACATACATAGGGTGGGGGTTGTGTTATTTATTTATTTTATAATAACGAAATCATACAATGCATATTACTTTGAAAATTTTTTTTCTCACCTAGTTCTACATGATGGACACCTCATTCAAGTCAGTTACTGTAGTTTTCATTCTTTTAAATAATATGTAATATATTAATAGCACATCCCATAATTTGTCCAACCAATTTCCTTTTGATGGACGTCCAAGTTGGTTTTGGTTTTCTACCTCTGCAGACAAGGCTGTAGAAGACATCCTTATATGTACATTTTTATATAATGAAGCGTTTATTTCTTTGTTCTTTTTTTTTACTTTCTTTTTTTTTTAGAGATGGAATCTCACTATATTGCTCAGGCTAGTCTCTAACTGCTGGCCTCAAGTGATCCTCCTATCTCAGCCTCCTAAATTGCTGGGATTACAGGCATGAGCCATCACACTCAGCTATTTATTTCTAAAGAGTCCTAATCATCAGGGAAATACAAATCAAAACCACAATGAGATATCACTTAACTCCTGTGAGAATGGCTTTTATCGAAAAGTTCCAAAACGACAAATGTTGGTGTGGATTCAGAGAGATAGGAACACTCATACACTGCTGGTGGGACTGCAAACTAGTACAAACTTCTATGGAAAGTAGTATGAAGATACCTCAAAGAACTAAAAGTTGACCTACCATTTGATCCAGCAATTCCAAAGAGACATTCTATAAAAAAGTATAAAAAAGACACCTGCACTCGAATGTTTATAGCAGCACAATTCACAATTGCAAAGATGTGGAAACAACCCAAGTGTCCATCAATACATGAGTGGATTCATAAAATGTGGTATATGTATACTATGGAGTTCTGCTCAGCCATAAAAAGATAAACTACCTATTGAATTATCCTGGATGGAGCTGGAGCCCATTCTTTTGAGTGAAGTATCACAAGAATGGAAAAACAAATATCACATGCAGTCACCATTAAATTAGTACTCATTGATCAACACTAATGTGCACACATGGGAAGTAGCATTCATAGGGTGTCGAGCAGGTGGCAAGGAGGAGGAGGGGATGGGTATATTCGCACCCAAGGGTGTGGTGTACATTGTCTGGGGGATGGGCATGCTTGTCAGGCGGTGCAAAAACCAAAGCATTTGTATTGCTGTAATATCTGGGGGAAAAAAAGCAAAAAAAAAAAAGAAGAGTCTTAAAAATAAGATTGCTGAGCTCCAGGGTTAGCTAGTTTCTAAAACTGTATTAATATATGAGCAGAGGAATGGCAAAGGGAAGTCATGTACTTCTGCCTACCAGGTACTACAGTAGGTACTTTCCATAAGTTGTTTAGTTTCATCTTGGTCTCCTGTCTTTAGTCCTGCCCCAATCTCTGGTCTACATAACCACAGACGAACATGTCAGTCTGTGCTCAAAAGCCCTGCATAGTTCTCATCAGCTTTAGGGTAAAGGCCAAAGCTACTAACATGGCCCACAAGGCCCTCCACAGTTTGGTCTCAGTCCCCCTCTTCCCTCTCTCTCTTGCCCCTCTTCCTTTCTCTCTGCATTTCAGCACACCCAAACTGTTTGCAATTCCCCACCTTACCAGGCCATTTCAGCCCTCTAGGGCTTTGCTCTGCTTCCTCTCTGTTCTAATGATCTCCTCACCCACCTCTTCCCCTGGCTCTTCTCTCACCATCACTTAGTGCCCATGCAGTCTTTGGCTCATCCAGAACACCTTTTGCAGGTTGGTTTATGAATTGGTGAGGCTAGATCACATTGTAATGACTTACCAGTACGACCCACCAATTTGGTGGCTTAACACAATTTTTTTGCTTGGTCAATCAAAGTCTACTGCATGTCTGGGTCATTCTCTTTGGCAGCTCCCCTCAAAGACCTGCCTGCCAGAGCTGACGGAGGCTCCCACACGCTGTGTTTGTACTGATCAGAACACCTGGCTTCCTTGGTGGTTACGGCAGGAGAAGAGAAGGTATCGTAGTGCATTGGCCCAGAAGTGACCATGTTAGTCTCATTTTCAGCCCGCTGGCCAGCCCTGTTACATGGCCCTGCCTGGCTGTAAGGGACGGAAGTGTGATCCTCTCACTCATAAGGCCAGAAGCCTCTACCACAGGGGAGATGCCACCTCTGTCTATGTGTCTATTGGAACTATTTGCATGGTGTCACAATCACGGTTTATGTGTGTCTCCTCTAGTACAGGGGGTGCTTCAAGAGAGGAAAAGATTTTATTCAAATATCTTATTTATATCTCCAGCATCTGGCATAGTGTTTGGCATACAGTAAATGGCCAAAAAGACATTCGCTGAACACATCCATTCCCATGAATCAATAATCTACATTTGATAGAGGGAGACACTAAATTTCAGAGAGGTCAGTTAACTCACCTGTGATCCCACAGCTAGGAGGTAACAAAGCCACTTCACACCCGAGTTCATCAGATGCCAAAACCGATACTTTTAGGAAAGGTTCTAGAAGAATCTGGGATGGAAGTAGTTTGCCCATGGGGAATGAATTCAATCTTAGAGACACGAGAATCCTACCCATCTCTTTAGCACACCAAGTCTGCAATGCCCAGGGTGCATCTGCCAGGGGCCTCCTCTTTGTGTTTGAGGAACCAGTGTTGAAAACCTAAGCATACCTTTACAACCCAATGCCTGCAGGTATGGACTTTAAAACCAAGCAAAACAAACAAAGAAAAAAACAGTCCTAGCCAAACCAGAGGGTATTCAGGTCACTATCAGAGCATCCTTCTATCCTCACTTCATGTATTTGAATTTAAATAAAACCCTTACTTTTCATACAACTCGTGTGGCTACAGAGTGCTGTAGAATATGAAGTTTGAAATCAAATTTGAGCCCCAGCTGCCACATTCCCAGGCCCATCACTGGACCTCTCTGAGCCTCCCTTTGTCTTACAAAATAGCACCGACTATAAGAATACAATTTGGGGTAGACCTTAAGTACTAACTTTGTGTCTCACTAAGCTCAAAATTCCAGTAGATCTTCAGATAAGTACTGTACCTTCCTGATGCTCCCAGAATTAGTACCATCTCTCAATCTTCTACAGCACTCTCACACGTATGTTTCTTCTGTGTTGCTATTTTGCGTTTTTAAAAAACCTTAAAAGACAGAGTACTGGAAGCGGAGTCATTTTACTCTCTAAAGACATTTTAAAATGAAAATTATTTGCTAAGCGTCCAATAACAATTCAGTTCAAAATAAATCTCACGTCTATCAACTCTGTTTTCCCTTACCCTGATTTATTTTTATCATAGCATTTACCAGCAGCTGAGATTATATTATTTATCATTTGCTTATGTGTTTATTGTCTCTCTCTCCCACTAGTATAGAAACATCTTGAGGACTCAGACTTTGTTTTATTCACCACTGTATCCCAGTCCCTATAAAAGTGCCCGGTACATAATATGTCCTCAAAGAATATTTATGGAATAAATGAATGGACAGATGAATCTTTAATAACTGTAAGCCACTCAAGGAATTACTTCTAATATGTGTGATGCAGGAGTTAATCTGACACTGCTGTTTCAATGAGATTTAAAAGTGATGGACTCTTGTAACATTCAGGTCCTTTGGTATTTGGATATGGGACTGAAGAGTTGATCAGTGAGCAATAAAATAGAAGAAATCAATGATTTCTGGCAAAGTATCATTTAGATTTTTTTAATGAAGAAATAGGGCATAAATGGGAAGTGAGGCTATTTAATTCTGCATTATCGGTGCTTCTGGCGATGCCCATTTAAAATATTTTAACACTTTCTATTACAAAAATAGTAAAGTTCCCCCTCCCCTGCACACCTACTGTCCCCAGAGGTAACCTCTCTAAGAGTTCTGGAAGTTTTATACAATATATTTTTGTGTAGTGGGTCACAGATCAACTCACTCCCTGCTCTTAGAGATACAAAGGGCAGCGCCTTGGTTTTGCTCTAACTGGTAGGTTATCTTTTTTCTTACAAGTGCTTCCTCCCCTGGGCAGCAGGGAAGTCTGGCCCTGCTGGCTAATGGGAGCCCAGTCTCTTCTGCTTTAGACAGTCTCCTTTCGCTTTGACACAGCTCCTTTCGAGGAAATGATGGGCCTTCAGCACTCTGCTCCTCTGCTTCTCCTCCCCGAGAGGGTGCCTTGGGGAAGTTATCTGGACACTTACCGGTACCTGCCATAGGAACGTGGGTCACACCTTATCCCTGTGGGTATGTGCTCTTAAAACCTGCAGCTAGTGGACATGAGGCCCACGCTCCCCGGCTTGCTCTGACTTGGGCCATCTGCGATTCCCCTGGGGCAAGCCTGGGAGCTCTCAGCAAGATGGTCCCTCCCTTTCACTCCCCCATACCCTTTCCCTCCCTAAGGAGTCTTTGGCCACTAAATCCAGGCCTTTGTCCTGCCTCATCACTGCCTCATCACACCTCACAGAGGTGCCGAGCACTGTAGAGGCAGTATCTTTCTAGCCAGTGAAATGGAAGAGGAGCAAGAGCCCTTCTGCTTTTGACTTTCCCCTCAACCTCACCCCTCCCCTCTGGGATTTTGGGTTGGGAGGCAGGATTTCCACAGCCCACGAGTCTGACCCTCTGCCAGCCCGCTAAGTTTCTCTTCTTCCCACAGCCCTTTGAGCCTGAAGGTTGGGCTTTTATTTTACTTCTCCTTCCTGTTTGCTAGGGACTTCTCCTAGGGCATATCTTCCTCTGTCCCAATTCTAGTGCTATGTCTTAGTGCAAGTTCAGGGAGAGAAATAATCTGCTGTTACACGTGCCTATCTTTTATTTAGTTTAACCATCAAAGGTGAGGTCGTACTATATGGAATGCTCCATTCGTTCTGATTCCATTTAGTATTTCTTGAAGATCTTTTCATATTCACACACACACATATCTACTTTATTCTTTTTTCAAAAGCTACATAGTAGTCTATAAAAAGTAATTTATTAAGGCTCCTACTGATGGACATTTAGGTCATTTCCAGTTGTTTTCTATATAAACAATGCTGGAATAAACATTACAATTAATATATACAATTTTAGGGTTTTTTTTTTTAGTGTATTTGTGTGAGTATATTCTTTGGCTATATCTCTAGCAATGGGATTTATGGACCAACTGGTATGTACATTTTAGATTGGCTAAAAAGGTTTTAGCATTTTATCAGTCTCATCTACCAATATGAAGTCACTTTTTTCCCCTCAAGATAATGATTTTTATAATCATGCTATTGATAAGCAGATCATAAAAATACCTTTGGAAGAAAGAGAGGAAGAAACAGAAAGGAAGGAGATGAGTCATTTGGCCAATATCAGCGCAAGGTGAGGGAGAGGTCCATGGGTGTTGGGAATCCTCTAGAAAATTCTAGCTCGGCCATTTACTGGCAGTGTGACCTCAGTTTCCCCACTTATGTGGGCTGTTGTGAAGATAAATCAGATAATACAAGTAAAGTATTTAGTATTCCATAAATGCTTACTCTCAGTACTACTACTACATACCTGGTGCTATGCTAGATGTACCGGGCGCTGGTGAGAATGTAAAAGGAATTACTAGACTTTCTTCCAGACTAGTTGGAAAAACTTAATAACCTCATTAGAAACTACCAGGAAAGAACAAAGACCTTCAAAAGCCTTAAGTGCCATACAAATCCAGATCTACTTTGGAGATTATTTGTGTGGCTGATTTACGTGTATTATTTATGTGGACAATTTAAAAAAATCAGTCCCAACTAAAAATGACTTCTTGGGAGTTTGGTGTTTTAAAGAGCTCTCTTCAATTTCTCACGGCTTTCTCGAAAGCATCTCAGAAGTCATATGACAGGTTGATATGTCAACCTCATTTTTCAAAAGTTTAATTACATGTTTGTCATGGTTTCTATAGAGTCAACATCCTGAAATTCTTTTAAAAACATTATATGTAGCTTCAGGGTAGAGTTGAGGTAGACTTGGTTCTACCAGTGGGTTTCAAAGGGAAATTTTGTTTTTAGGATTTTTTATTTTGTCAACCGTCACAATCCTGTGTGTGTCTCATTGAAGATGCCGTGGCGTCTGCCCTGGGTCAGTAGAGGAAGTGATGAAATAATGAAACTTAACTGTAGCAGTATCCAACTAGGAGACAGAGGGACAGCTGTCTGCTGTTTTCCCCAAACTTGGCCCTGTTGCATCATGACATGCCACTAGTGATGCTGTGGAAATGCTATTTGAGACCTTCTTCATTCTCTCCTCTATTACTCATATTTTACAGTTTTGGGGTGAGTCAGACCTGGATTTGAGCCACCATTCTGGTTCTTACTACCTGTGTGACATTAGGCAACTCTTTTTCTTTTCTTTTTTTTTTTTTTTGAGACAGAGTCTCACTCTGTTGCCTGGGCTAGAGTGCCGTGGCATCAGCCTAGCTCACAGCAACCTCAAACTCCTGAGCTCAAGTGATCCTTCTGTCTCAGCCTCCCGAGTAGCTGGGACTACAGGCATGCGCCACCATGCCAGGCTAATTTCTTCTATATATTTTTGGTTGGTCAATTAATTTCTTTCTATTTTTAGTAGAGACAGTCTTGCTCTTGTTCAGGCTGGTCTTGAACTTCTGACCTTGAGAAATCCGCCCGCCTCGGCTTCCCAGAATGCTAGGATTACAGGCGTGAGCCACCATGCCCGGCCAGCAACTCTTTAAATCCAATGCTTTTTCATTTTCCAGTGGAGACAAATGTCCATAAATGAGCATGTTAGCAAGCACTTCAGGAGGTTCAGATATGGGAGGAATGTGTGAGGGAACTTTCAGGAAACTGAAATCCAGAGAGGTGAACTGTTTTGTCTAAGACCATGCAACTAATCAGCAGCAAAGTTAAGGTTGATCCAGGGTTTGCTGACTTTTCTAGTGATCCTCTAGTGTTGTCTCCTACCATAGAACAGCTCAAATGTTCTCAGAAAGACACACCCAGACAGACCCAACTGTCCAGCTCCAAGGTCCTCCAGCTCGTCTGCTTCTCCTTCCTGCCGGCTTTCACCAAGGCTATTCTCTTCTTCCTTAAGCTCTAGTAAAAACCTAGGAGTCAGGCAGATGCCTTTCTTCCCTCTCACCCCATATGTAATCTTGCAGAAATCCTGTCATTTTACCTTGCAAATAATTTTCAGATTTATCGACTTCTCTCTGTCTCCACTGCCACGACCTCAGTCAATATTTCCATCATCTTCCACCTGGATTATAACTTTCTATCTCATCTCAGAGTGAACTTTTCACTATGTCAATCTGCTCTCTCCCCGCCTGGTTTAAAAATCTTCAATGGCTGTTAGGTTGAAAGTATATACCGCATGGTGTGGCCTCTAGTGTCCAGCATGGCCCTGCTCTTCAATCTTACCTTGCACCATCCTTCTCCCCTCTGTGCTTCTCCTTCCAGCTCCCTGAATGTGTCAGCTCCTCCCTGCCATAGGGCCTTTGCACATGATACCCGTTTGCCTAGAACACTCTTTTCTCTCTTCCTCCTCCTTTGACCAGACAGCTCCTACTCACTCTTCAGTTCTTAGCTCAATGCTCACGTTCTTAAGAAAACCTTTTTTTTTAACTGTTTCTAGTTTGTCAGGTTCCTGTTACAGGCACTCCTAGGAACCCCCCTTTTTTCCCTGTGTATGTGCTTATCACAGTCTGTGATTAATACACTCATTTGTGTAACTACTTGATTAATTTTGGTTTTTCCCATCATGTTATATGTTCTACAAGAGCGGATAACAGGACTGATTTTGCTCACTGCTGTTCCCCTAGCATCTAGAATAGTGCCTGGCACACAGTAAGTCCTTCATAAAAAAGATTGTTTGATGAATGAATGAAGCTTATGTCCAACTCTTCCTCAAGTCTCCCTTGGTCTATCTTGTCCAGCCCCAATTCCCCAAGGCCCATCTTTCATACATTTGCACTTAGTTGAGCACATGTTAATACACGTGTGTATCTCTTATGTTCTCTTTATCATAAGGTAACTTCTATATTCTGTCTTGGCCATCTTCATTGATACTTTCTGAGTGTCTCAGATAGGAAATAGCAGGGGCCTCATGACTATAAGAAAGGGAAGTACTTAGTAAATTACCCTTCCTTTCTCTCTTTTACTGAACTGCTGGGGAAATCCCTTTGATCATGAAAACCAGAGACAGGGTCAGGCTGGAGGTTTGCATCAAAGCTTGAACCCTAAATAACTAGGAAAAGAGGGTGGAAATCTATAGCTGTTCACAGTCCATTAAATTCCTTTACCTGTGAGAATCATAGGATTAGCTCTCTGAGACCTTTGGATTGATCTCACGGATTTCATACTATTACAAATCATGATTGCAAATTGCTTCAAGCTGTAACCTATACCTAGATAAGGGTTAAGCTTGGGTTGGTAGTGTAGGACACGTCATCATGTGTGTGCTTAACAGTCTGAACAAACTATTGACCTGAGGCAAAGATGGGGTGGGGAGGCTCTGAGGTCTTCCCTGGGGTAGCTAGGAGTGTTTCCAAGAACTGGAAAGTTGGCAGTGTGAAACTAGGGACTGTCCGAGATAAAGGCTTGCAGTGCTTTTGCACTTAGCGCTTAGTGAGTGCTGGCAATTGTTGCATTACTGAGAGTAAATGAGCACTTATGCTTTAATTTGGGGGAGAAATAACGTGCATAGCTCTCCTTTTCTCCAAAGCACAGGTACATTGGAATCTGCCTATATGTTTATTAAGATAATTCAGTGGTCTGTCACAACTTTAGAAAAGGGCACATTTCTTTTGAAATTCAATCCTAAACAGAAGAGTCCATAACATGCTGGCAGTTTTGGCAAAAAGGGAGCCTTTTCTGAGTACCTTTTGTTGCAAAATCACTGAATTCCTGCCTGAGCTATGAGAATTTGTCATGAAACATGTTCCCTGTTGTAACTTTTACTACACTTAATACTCTTCCTTTTGGGACCTCATTACAATGTGTACTTATTTGTTGATTGTGTCTTTTTGGTTGGTTCGTTTTTAGAAAACAAGAGTGTGTCTTTCCTACTAGACCTTAAGCTCCATGGGAGCAGGAATCTCTATTTTGATGACTTTTGTTTCTCTTGGCCCTAGAACCATCTCTAGTATAGGGTAGGTGCTCAGTAAGCACTTACAAGTGTGAGTTCACTTAGTCCCTACAGCAGCCTAGAAGGCAGTCGTCACAATCATCTCCACTTTGTAAATGAGGAAACTGAGTAGAGAGAGGTTAAGTAATTTGCTAGTCACTAGTGGAGCCAGGATTTGAACCGAATCACTTTGGATGGATTAATCATTATTACACTCTTCTGCCACAAATAAATGTTTGTTAATAGAACGAAGGCTCCATGGGACCAGGCTTGGAGTAGGTTTGGCTATGTGATGTATGAGTCACTCAGGCATGTATATTCAGGCTTTCAGTGAGCTGGAAAGTCCTGAAGTCCTGACTACTGCATGTCCCTGCACTAGGGGTATGAGGTAGAGGAAGCTGGGGGACAAGGGAGCATGATGTGGGAAGCGGAGCAGAAACATCTGGTCAGAGGTACCTCAGGAGCCCAGGTAGTCTGGCCTGGTCTATTTCATACTACCCCTCTTTTTCTGGAGTTAAGGTCTAGGTTGTTTCTATTTTCCAAGGCAGAATGTTCTAAGCGGGAAGAGTACTATTTTCAAAGTTTTCTGAAGCCAAACATACAGCTTGTGTGCCTCACAACTATGTAATCGGTTCTAATCTCTGATACCATTGACAAGCTAGAGCAGGTGACGGGTTCAGGGAGGTTCATGTGGGGCTGTGACATGCTCTTTTTCTTAAATATGGTTTTAATTTTTTTTAACTACGTCTTTAAAATGGTTTTTTTAAACTAGGTCTTCACAAATTATTCACGCTTATAGCATTCGAAAAAGAAACCAACCAGTACAGAAAGGTATAAGGCAAAAAGTAAAAAAACCCCTTGTCTTCATTTACTTTTCCAGATGTCTTTTTTTAAATCTCTATCAACATACATACGGTCTAATCTTTTTTTCTCATAAATGGGAATATACTATATTATGTGTTCTGAATGATTTTTTTAAGAAATAGAATTATTTGGGGGGACTTCTGGGTTATGGTAGCTTGAAGACATAATTTTGCTGTAGTCCAAAAACTCCATTAAAACTACAGAAAGGGATTTGTTTTTAAGACCAAAATTTATAAGGATGGAGCAAATAGGAGAGGAAGCAAAAGTTCTTAAAAATTTTGGAAGCGGAAAGGCAAGTGGATGAATGGCAAAGGATATAGTAGACCCAGGAAGCTGAATTCCTGGACTGGCCCTGGAGAAAGCTGAGAACCACCTGCTCTGATAAGGCTCAGCAGTGGATAGCTGTAAGTATGTGTATCTGGGTAGTAAGGAGGGAGCAGATGTGAGTAGCAGGGTTTCTAGACTATAGATGCAAGGCACAGGTGAAGGCACAGACTCTTTACTGAAAATGGGGTGAATTAATGACCATATGCATACTGAAGACTTTTACCCACTTGGCTCCCCAAGTTCAGCAGTCAGACCTTCACCCTCCAGGTAGAGGCTGGAAGAGGACACCCCAGAGAATCTGACCTGTGCAAGCGACGTAAAGATACAGAGCCTGTATCACCTAGATCCTTCTGCAGTGAAGGTCAAAGTCAGTGGCCCCAGCCTCACACTTAAGGCTTCCAATCAACCCTTTTCCCCTTCTTCTAAACATGAGCAGACCACCAGCTATGTGGGTGAGGGCAGCATCTAACATGGGCACATCTGTAATAAACAGAAAAGCGACTTGTGCAGGTAGAAGAAACCTAGCATTAATATCCTCAGGGAAAATATTTCTTCCATGAAAGAAAAACAGGATGCTATAAAAAAAGTAATGTTTGTAAAAGATTATTACTAGGGAGGATGAAAGAAAAGTAATGTTTGGAAACAAAAAGACATCCCCTAGATGTTGGAAAGATACCAGAAGTAAAAAATTTGAAAGAGGGGTTGGATAAGGAAATTTCCAGAAAGTAGAGCAAAAGGAAAGAATTGAAAATAGGGAAGCAAATAGATGAAAAAAAGAGAATGAATCCTGGAGTTCCAAAACTATAACAATAAAAGTCCCAGAAAAAAAAGAAAGACCGGAGAACATGAAGGAGAGAACATTCTTCAGAACTAATGGACGTAAATTTTGAGATTAAAGGTTGCCAATGATTGCCTAGTTGAGGGATAAAAAAAATACCTTCAATATAATTGTGAAATTTCACAATTAGGAATAAGAGAGACTCTCTAAGCTCCCAGAGAGAAAACACAGGCCATGCACAAGGGATCAGCAACTTCTCAGCAGCAGCACCAAAAGCTAGAAGATAATAAACAATGCTTTAAAAAATGTGGCAGACATTTCCAATCTAGATTTCTATAGCAAGGCAAACGAGGAGGTAGAAAAAAGATACCTTTAGGCAGGCAAATCTATCAAAAAACAAAACTTTCTTTCTTCTCAGGAAGCTTCTAGAAGATACCTTCCATATGGATGAATGAAGTAAGAGGAAGTAAGCCAAGTAAGAGGAAGGCATCGAATACAAGAACCAGAAGATCCATTGCTGTGGAGAAGGGAAGGGAATCTCCTGGAGACTGTTGAAGGGAGATCCCAGGATGACAATTATGTATCACATGCAGACGGCAATCAGTGCACATCGGAGCATCATGACTCAGGAGATTGGTTGAGTGCTGTCATTGCCAAGCCTTTTGCCATCGTACCAGTCTTTTTAAAAAATTGTGGTAAGAAACATATAACATAAAATCTAATATCTTAACCAATTTTAATTGTGCTGTTCAGTAGTGCCAAGTATATTCGCATTGTTGTGAAACAGATCTCCAGAACTCTTTCATCTTGCAAAACTGAAAGTCTATATCCATTAAATGACAAACTCCCCATTCCCCCTCCTCTTTGCTTGTTAACCACAATTCAATTCTACTTTCTGTTTCTGTGAATTTGACTACGTTAGATATCTCACATAAGAGGATTCAGACAGTGTGTGTCTTTTGGTGACTGACTCATTTCTCTTAGCATAAAGTCCTCAGGTTCATCCATTTTGGAACATGTGACAGATTTTCTTCCATCTTAGGGCTAAATAATATTTCTTTGTATGTTTATATCACATTTTGTTTACACATTCATTCACGAATGGACATTTAGATTGCTTCCACCTCTTGGCTATTGTGACTACTCTTGCTATAAATATGGATATGCAAATACCAACTTGAGGCCCTGCTTTCAGTTATTTTGAATCTATTTGAAGTGGAATTGCTGGATCATATGGTAGTCCTATTTTTAATTTCGTGTGAAACCACCATACTTTTTTCCACAGTGGTTGCACCATTTACAATCCCACAAACAGGGCAGTGTTCTAATCTCTCCATATCTTTGCCAACATTTATTTTCTGTGGTTTTTTTTTTTTTTATTAATAGTAGCCATGCTAATGAGTGTGAAGTGATATCACATTGTGGTTTTGATTTGCACTCCTTTGCTGATTAGTGATGTTGAGCACTGTGACTGTTGGCCATTTGTATATCATCTTTGGAAAATGTGTATTCAAGTTCTTTGGCCATTTTTAAATTGGGTTATTTGATTTTTTTGCTGAGCTGTAGGAGTTCTTTATGAGTTCTAGATATTAATCCATTATCAGACATATGATTGCGAATATTTTCTGCCGTTCTGTAGGTTGCCTTTTCACTCTATTGTGTCCTTTGATGTATAAAACTTTTAAAAATTGGATATAGTCCCATTTGTCTAATTTTGCTTTTGTTACCTATGCTTTTGGTGTTATATTCAAGAAATCAGGCCAGGCACGGTGGCTCACGCCTGTAATCCTAGCACTCTGGGAGGTCGAGGTGGGTGGATTGCTTGAGGTCAGGAGTTCGAAACCAGCCTGAGCAAGAGCGAGACCCCGTCTCTACTATAAATAGAAAGAAATTAATTGGCCAACTAATATGTATAGAAAAAATTAGCCAGGCATGGTAGCGCATGCCTGTAGTCTCAGCTACTTGGGAGGCTGAGGCAGCAGGATTGCTTGAGCCCAGGAGTTTGAGGTTGCTGTGAGCTAGGCTGATGCCACAGCATTCACTCTAGCCTAGGCAACAAAGCGAGACTCTGTCTCAAAAAAAAAGAAAAGAAATCACTGCCAAATACAATGTTATAAAGCTTTCCCCTATATTTTCTTCTAGGAGTTTTATTGTTTTGGGTGTTATGTTTAGTCTTTAATCCATTTCGAGTTTTTTGTAGATAGTGTAAGATAAGGGTCCAACTTCATTTTTTTGCATGTAGATATACTATTTTCAAAGCACTATTTGTTAAAAAGACTATTCTTTTCTCATTGAGTGGTCTTGGCACCTGTGTCAAAGGTCATTTGACCATCTATGTGAAAGTTTATCTCTGGGCTTTCTATTGTATTCCATTAGTCCATATATCTGTTTTTATGTCAGTATCATACTATTTTGAGTACTGTAAATTTGTAATTGTTTTAAAATCAGGAAGTGTAAGTCCTGGAAATTTGTTCTTTTCCAAAATTATTTTGGTTATTTGCAGTCCCTTGAGGTTCCATATGAATTTTAGGATGTGTTTTTTCTATTTTTGCAAAAAAAATCCATTGGGATTTTGGTAGTATGCATTGAATCTGTAGATCACTTGGGTGGTATGGATATTATACTAGTCTTTTTAACTATATAAAACTACTAGTGGATGAGGTTGATCAGAATGAGAGTATAAAGCAAACAAGTAGAAGATAGGAGACCACTGGGAATTGATAGATTACCTGATGGGACTAACTAGTGGAATACTGTCCTAAAAGGCCATTGAATGGAGTAGAAGAATTAGTATAATAGGTATAAAGATCCTCAAGCTAATAAAAAAATCAAGGCAATTATTAAATTCTGGAAAAACAAAACAAGAAAAAACAAGAAAGGAAGCATTATCATAGCATACTACAGTGCTTGGCTGTGATCAATACTTGCATGGACATATAACATTTAAATATTGAATATTTAGTTAATCAAAAAAGTATGATGTATTACAGTCATGAGAGACAAAGCCCAGTCTTAAGAGAGCTAGACCTTCACCTATCCATAATAGGAAGTCAATAATGAATCAAAACACAGCAGTATTCTTTGTTTAGAGCTATGCTATCCCATGATAGTCACTAGCCACATGTGACTATCTAGCTCTAGAAATGTGGATGGTCCAAATTGAGATATGCTGTTAGTGTGAACTGCTTACTGAATTTTGAAGACTTAGTAAAAAGTATACAACCCCATCACTAAGCATTTTTATATTGATTACATGTTGAAATGATATATTTTGAATATATTAGATTAAATACAAGATATTATTAAAGTTCATATTACATGTTTCTTTTAATTTTTAAAATGTGGCTACCAGAAAATTTAAAATTAAAAAAATTTAAAATTAAATATGTGGCTTGCATTATACTTTTATATTTTGTGTTTGCTAAATAAAAAAACATCATTTAAATAAATAGAACCACATTTCCCAGAAACAACAGTTCTGGCATGTGTAAATGCTAGAAAACAGGGCAGCTATTAATACAATAGTGAGATGTGGATTGTTTTTAGGGAAGACACTGGAGAACTAGGGAAGGGGGAAATGGAAAATTATGCAATTTTTTAAGGCTTTTAATATCATTTAACTTTAAAAATAAATTTATATATGGGTATTAAATACAATTTAATTAAAATGTATTTACAGACAGTTTTCTAATCTTTTTAAAGGAATTATATAATATTCCACAATATGAAGTTACCATAATTGCTATAATTAGTCCCTCTTTTTGATGGATACTTAAGCTGTTTCCAGATTTTTTTTTTTTGCTATTTCAAATATAGCTTTAAAAAATATCTCTGAACATAGACCTTTGCCATATTATATCTGCAAGACAAATATCCAGAAGTGGGCTTTGGGGGGCAAAGGTATATGCATTTAAAGATTTGATAGAGCTATCAAATTTCTCTTCTGAGATATTACACTAGTTTTTACTCCCACAAACCATACCTGCTTCTCCACACTTGGATCAATGTTGAATATTGTCAGTTTTTTAGCTTCGCTCTTTTGTTATTATTCATAGGTGGTGAGAATCTTGTGTGTATGTTATTAGCTAGTGTCCTCTATATGTTCAAGTCCTTTGTTTTTCTTCTGGGCTGCTGTCTTATAAGAATGGATAGATATAATGATTTATAAGAGTGGACAGATAATTTCTTGATCAATTCTGAGGGCTGCTGTATACATCAAAGATGTTTGTCCTTCTAAAGGAAGACCAATCCAGAAGTGTCTGAGGAAGGAGCCGGTGAGAAGAATGTTGATATTGGCCACATTTTGTATTTGGTAAAAAAAGTCATTTACATAAACCGGACCACACATGTGTCCCAGAAATAAAAATGACCAACCAATCCTGCTAAAACCACAGCTAATTATTAGGATGATAAAAAAAAAATTTTTTTAAAGGAGAAAGTAATTTTATAGCAAGAAAAAAATTGATTTTTAGTTTTTAGCTCTGTGCTAGCTCTCTCCTGACCCTTGTTTAACTTCATTCTGAGTTTCTATAATTTGTCTTCACCCCCAACCTTATAACAGAAATGTCTAATCCAGCCTGAATATTTACACACACACACATATACACACACACATTGCCATTTTAATAAAAAACTAAGAAATTATTTTCCCTCTCCACACTATTCTTTCCCTTTATTCCCTAGGAGACAGTCTTTAGGAGCAGCAGCTGCTTTGAAAATAGGGTGTGGATAGTTGAAAATTTGCAGTCTGTTGAGGATGCCTGCAAGTGTTAATGGTTATTATTATTCTGCTGGGGGGAAAGAGTCCTTTCTGATAAAGCAGCAGCTGAGGTTAATTTACCTACTTATCTTCTCTTATCCCCAAGCTAGTAGTAAAATAGCTCCATAAAAATAAAGAGAAAAACATGGTATAGGATGGAGGAATATCTGATGAATATTTGTAAGGTCAAGACAGAAAGGTAATAGCTAAGAATCTAAAAATAAGTCTCTCTCTGTTGCTTATAGAAACACAGGACCAGAAAGCCCCATATAATGTCATAGAGTACATGTCTTTATCACTAGGGAGGCTTCCCCTTCTCCACCCCAGACAAGGGGGAGGGGGGAGGGCTCCGTGACCATATTCAGAAAACCATTTGATAGTTTTTATAAGTATATATGTAAACAACTTTACATAATCATTTCTATTAAATGAGCAAGTTTTTGTAAAAAACAAAAAAAAAAGAAAGAAAAGAAAACCATTCGAGTATCAAACCCTCCTGCAAATCCAGAAGGTTTCTCGCTTTACTTAGCTGAGATTATTTCCTCTTCTATGGTATTATGAGTATGGAGAGAGACTCTATCACTCTCCATAACCTAATAATCTTCCACAGGCTTCCTGTATCACTTCTATCTTCAATCTTCAAACTAAAAGAATATTCCTCTGTGATGCATTTCCCCCCCTCTACGTCGCTGAATAATTTCAAAGCTCCTTTCTGACATGAAAATTATTCTCCTTTAGTGCTGAAATTTGTGATCGAACATTCAATTATTCTAATCTAACTGGTGGATAGAAATTGAAAGTGATGGTGTTTTGTTGCTGTTGAAAGACTTCATTTGTTTTTTTTTTCCTCTCTTGCGTACAACCTCTAACCTCCAGCTCCAGTACCTACAACCTGTTTGCAGGGCTTACAATATAAATTCAGCAACATTTATGACTGCTGGCATTGTGCCAGAAACTTTCTTCTTAAGGAACCCTCCAAAATAGCATAATCCATTGTCACAACAGCATTTTGTGAAGGTTAGCCAATCCAGCCACCAGAAATGTTGCTGTGAAGTCAGGGCTCATCCAAATGTGTGGAGGAACCTCTAGCTCTAACCTCTGAAGACAACACAAAGAACACCTGAGACAGAAAGAACATGTACCATGGAATTTGAGCTCAATATAATTTACTACCTACATAACACTCACATAATTAAGTACAATACATTATTAATGATTGGGAGCAGGAATGATACTAACTCCTGTTCCTCTTGGCCTAAGGCACTGGTGAATCAGGGTCTTAACTAAAAATGGTTAGGAGAATTGCCTTCCTTTCCTTCTAATTTGGATCTCACCTCTCACACTGTTGTGTTTATGCCGCCCTGTTCTTGGCCATGTTATTAATAGTCAGTGTGGGGGTGGTCGAGTTCTTGAATGAAGAATGTCCTTCTTATTCTGTTTCGGAGCTCTTTCAAAGGGTTCTTTAGAACGTTTGCTAACTGCATTGCTAAGGAGCCTTAGTGTCCCATCAAAGGAGTCTGCAAAAAGCCAATTGTCACTTGTCACTGAGAAATGGCTTCTCCTCTTGTGAGTCACACTCCTCTTCTGCTCTGCTCTCTTTTCTTCCAGCAACCTGACATTGTGTTTTGTCCATTCCTTGACTGGAAAAATGCTTCCTGATTTTTTTTTCCTTTTTCCCAAGAATGAGTGATGTCCCCCCTATTTACAGAACATGCTCAATAGAGAAAATTTGGAAAACACCAAAAAGCACAAGGGAAAAACTACTCATAACTCAACTACCCAGAAGTCAGCATCATTATAATTTTTATATCTATATCTCTATTTATCTCCATCTATCTATTTACCTGATCTTTCTAGGTATTTTAATTTATATTACAAAGGAGCTATCATACTGTACTTCCTGTTTTATACATTTAAAAATTTGGCAATACGTTATATTTATCTTTGCATATTTTCATGTCAAAAATACAGTCTACCCAAGAGTTTGAGGTTGTAGTGAGAGCTATGATTGCACTACTGCACTCTAGCCCTGATGACAGAACAAGAACTTGCCTCAAAAAAAAAAGGAATATATTCTACATTATTTTTTATTAGCTTAGTAGGTTTCATTAGCTCAATTTTATAAATGTAGATTATTTTCATTTTTTTTGGTCATACGTAATATTGCAACAAATTGCAAGGATATCCTTGCACTCATTTGACGTTTTCTTCAGAATAAATTCCTAGAAGTGAAATTTAGGGTCAAAGGGCATGCGTGTTTTAAGACTTTGGATAAACATCGCCACATTGCCTTCATGAAGGTGGTACCAGATTGCTTTCTCACCAACAGTGTATGAAAGTGTCCATTTCTCAGTATTGTGGCCCCAACAGCGGGCACTTAACTTTTAAACATTTTTGTCAATTTGATAGGTATAACAAAATGGCATCTCAGTGCTTAATATGCAGTTTCTTTGCTTATGAGTCTAAATATATATATATATATGCATTTCATGGTCAGATATACTTTTTGGTGATTTGCTTCCTTAAGTTTTTGGTGCTTTGTCTATGTTGTTCATCTTTTCCTCAATTTCTTTGTGTGAGTTCGGAAACTCCACTAATTCACTGGCAACACAGCAGAGTGGTTATCAGCTAGGAACCATACTGTCTGGGCCCAAACCCCACTCTTCCTCTTACTAGCTATATGACCCTTGGTAAGTTACTTAGCCTTTCTATGCCTCAGTTTTCTCATCTGTAAAGTGAAGAATCATGCCTACCTCAGAGGATAGTTGTGAAGATTAAATAAGTTAACATATGCAAAGCATTTTAAACAGTATATATGTATAACTGCTAAATAAGTGTGAGTTATTATATATACTTAAGATACCTTCTATATAGTAAGGAGATTGACTCTTTGTCATCTATGCTGCAACAACTTTCCCCTATTTTTCTTTATTTTGTGTATGACTTTTTGACCTATAAAACCAAATTTATCAATTTTTTTTCTTTATAGTTTCTGCCATGGTATAATATATGTAAAGTCCTTTCTTATTCTATTATTATGTAAATAGCCTGCTTTCATTCAGGGTTTTGTTTGCTTTTTCATTTTAAAAAATTTGACTATTCACTCATCCCTGCAAGGTCTGAGACAGAGTCTCCCTGTGTTGCCCCCGGGCTAGAGTGCTGTGGAGTCAGCCTAGCTCACAGCAACCTCAAACTCCTGGACTCAAGTGATCCTCCTGCCTCAGTCTCCCAGTAGCTGGAACTACAGGCATACACCACCACACTCAGCTAATTTTTTCTATTTTCAATAGAGATGGGGTCCCACTCTTGCTCAGGCTGGTCTCGAATTCCTGACTTCAAGTGATCCTCCAGCTTCAGCCTCCTGGAGTACTAGGATTACAGGTGTGAGCCACAGTGCCCAGCCTAAAAAAAAATTTGACTATTCAATTGACATGGAATTAATTTTGGTAAATAGGTCGAACTTAAGACATCAACATTAAAATTCTATACTAATTTTTAAAAGAAATCGCAATCCTATTCATTGAATAATCCTCATCTATTTATTTAAAATGCCACCTTTAGTATATGGCTAGTATGTATGCATATTTGACAGTTTCTGGACTTTCTGTTCTATTTCACTGAGCTCACTATACCTTCTTTTACTTTTTTTTTCTCTCTTTTTTTTTCTTTACTATATCTTCTAATACCAGCACCACATCATTTAAATTATTATAGCTTTAAAATATATCTTACTGTCTAGCAGTGAAGGTAGTTCCTTTGTTATTAGTCTTTTTCATTATTTTCTTAGCTATCGCATCTCATTAACTTTGGAATAATTTTTTCAAATTTCAGAAAACATTTTTAAAACTCTAATTGGTACTGCATTAAATGTACAAATTATTATAGAATGAATTGACATTTTACAAAGCTGACTTTTCTCATTCAATAAGTTAATTTATGTCTAATCTCAGATGTTTTACATATTTCAGTAAAATTTGGGTTTTTTTCCCCCACTGAGGTCGATCTTTTTTAAAAAATTGTGGTACAAAAAAAAATTTTGATTTTTAAAAAATATGCAGATCCTATATATTTCCTTTTAGATTCATTCCTATGTATTTTATGTTTTGTTGTGCTTGGGAATAGAATATTTTTCCATTATATGCAAAATTTGGTGTTATTAAAATTTACATTATAATGAAAGAAAGCCTTTTGTATATTTTCTGTTTGCCTTACTAAACTGTCCTATTTGTAATAATAGATATTTCTTGATATGAGTTTTACTAGTAATCATAACATTCAAATATTTCTTGGCCTCTTTTATAACGTTTATACTTTTTTCTTGTTTCATTACTTCTCAAACATCTAGAACGTTAAGTACTTGCAGTGGTTCCGAACATTCTTGTTTCACTTTGTTTTTTTACTGGGAACTTTAGCTGTTGATTGGAGGCGACTATTCCATGTTTGGTGTTATAATTAAGAGCAGATTTGTCACTGAACAAAATCACGAAGACTTTGTCACTTCCTGTGTAAAATCATCCCACAATCCCTTGTGGATGTGATTGGTCAAGGGTGGAACTATTTACTGTTTTGTGTTCAGCATGACTTAATCTGTGTGATCTGACATAATTCTCCTAAATCCTATGAATAGAAATAGATATTGTTATCCCTATTTTCAGAGGAAGAAACCAAAATTCAGGAGAATATACAAATTGCTTAATCACCAGTTCATGGTCACCCGCATGGCAGCAGTGACATTTGAGCTAATTTTACTTGATTTTTTTCCTCCCAATGTTTTATAAACTGAAAGAAATAGTGGGAGTTGCAAGTTTCATTACTCCGTGAAATCCAAAAGGAATATGAAGTAATATAGTTTTCATTCAGTCGCTCTCAAATTTTAATGTTCATAAGAATCACCTGGAGCACCTTTAAAAATACAGATTGGCTAGGCACGGTGGCTCACGCCTGTAATCCTGGCACTTTGGGAGGCAGAGACAGGAGGATCATTTAAGGCCAGGAGTTCAAGGCCAACCTGGGAAACATAGTGAGATCCTATTTGTACAAAAAACAAAATAAAAATACAGATTTTTGAGCCCTACTTTCAGAAATTTCAATTCATAGGGGGTGGGGAGGGGCCTGGAGATCTTGTAGTTTTGAAGGAAGCGGTCCACAAATCTCCCTTTAAGAACAACAGTTTCTGTGTAACTAGGGCTATTACTCCAGTCAAACATACCTCATAACTATTTGGAATATAGAAATTCTGCTCAGAGCTAATATAACAAAGCATTTCTGTTAGGTGTTCAAAGGTACTATTTTTTTTTTTTTTTTTTTGAGACAGAGTCTCACTCTGTTGCCCAGGCTAGAGTGCTGCGGTGTCAGCCTAGCTCACAGCAACCTCAAACTCCTGGGCTAAAGCAGTCCCCCTGCCTCAGCCTCTCAAGTAGCTAGGACTACAGGCATGTGCCATCATGCCTAGCTAATTTTTTCTATATATTTTCAGTTGTCCAGCTAATTTCTTTCTATTTTTAGTAGAGACAGGGTCTCGATCTTGCTCAGGCTGGTCTCGAACTCTTGAGCGCAAATGATCCAACCACCTCGGCCTCCCAGAGTGCTAGGATTATAGAAGGTACTATTCTTATACAGTATAATCCTTCTACATTAATCACCAGGTCTATTCAGTTTGTTTAAATTGAGGAAGAAGAAACTCTGCATGAGTTGGAAAAGCAAATCTTTTATTGAATAAGATTTTGCTGACAGCATCTGTGATGTTGATTGAATACATTTTTAAATGTTTTGCAAGACCCTGCATTTTATTCAAAAGTAATTAAGGCATTTCTCCAAGTTTTTGTTCTTTGTCTATTACTGCTTCAACTAAGTGCTTATTTGGAATTCTTTCTTTTCCACATGGTGTAAGTGAATGAATTTGGGTGCTTTTAAAGAAATTAAGTATTTTTTATTATCAGATTATATTATAAAGTGTATAAATCACTACATCTTCAGTTTAATCAGGAAGAAATGTGTTTCATTTAAATCTAGGACACATTTATGATAGTGACATTAAGCAGACATGGACTGAGTACATGTGAAAATGATTGACCATTTTATTTTAATTAATTACTTGGTCTTACCTGTGCTATTTTGTACTATGATTTTCCTATTAAAGAACCGACGTTTACATACATGTTAGGTCAGGTTTATTTTCCCTATACAGGTCCCACATTTTCAAACATTAAATAAAAGTGCTCAAAATTTCTAAGATTATGGGTGGGTGTAGATTTTATTATAGTTTTTATAAAGTAGCCCCAAGGAGATGTTGATAGCAAAAGTTTTTCATCCTGGTGGGGTCTCATGGAAGGATATTTTCATGTACTTCAAAGGACTTCTAAAAAAAAAAAATCTCCAAATACAATGCATTTTAATTCATACAAGCTGGAAAACAGGCTGCAAAGGAGGCTATGAAATCAACCCCTGGCTTAGTGCCCAGTTGTGGAGGGCTGAAACAACTTAGACTGAGCTCTTTAGGAGACCCTTTGATACTGATGAGTTGACTCAGATACTGTCACAGATAGATGCCTACATGTTGCAATTCCAGTTTTCCAAATAGCTATCAGATCTAGTTTTTTGATGCCTAAAGTTCACCCTTAGAGATAACCTTCCCTCATGACATGGCCCTCTTTTCACAATTCCCTGGGGAGATGGTTTGATTGGTCTCTGATTCCTTGATTTATCAGAATGATTTCTGTCCTGATGAGACCAACAAGGAGGAAGGTAATGAAAGATGAAGAGCTGAAGAGGGGAAAGAGCCCAGAGAATGTATGAGAAGACCATGCTGAGCTCGACAAGTTTCTCCCAGCCAGACTCTTGGGAGTTGCTGTGTCCTCTGCTCACTACCCTTAACTCTGCTATTCTGTGTCCCTTGAAACAGATAGTTATCTAAGAAAATTTATCTGAATTACTATTAGAAATTTTTACAGGTTGATTAAGCTTCTGATTCCTATTTAGGCACATGTAGATTCTTTCTGGTTTCTACTGGGGCCACTTAGAAACTTTGGAAAGCAGCATTCTTTGCAGGGGAGTGGGTTTGATC
The DNA here is from genome assembly GCA_008750895.1 of Mirza zaza. Lineage (NCBI taxonomy): Eukaryota > Metazoa > Chordata > Mammalia > Primates > Cheirogaleidae > Mirza > Mirza zaza. Next base: position 84,268 of record VSMD01120336.1, read on the forward strand.
ATGATGACAGTGGTGGTGGGGATGGTGATGCTTCCTGAATCACACTCTGTTTGATACAGTTAAACTTGGGACTCTTCACCCGCGATAAAATGACATCTAATATCATGCAATTGCCAATTGGCTCCCAGACTCATTTCAATCCTACTTCTTGGGGATGTGGGCTCTTTATAGTATTTATCTTTTGTGGAGGGGCTAGAAAGTGACTTCCTTCTGATCATTTGATCCTTTTTCAGTTCATTTATAAGTCAATTGCCTAAACATCTAATAAATACAAATGTTTTTAAATTTTAAAATATTATTTTCCTATAAACTTTCATTGTCATAATTCTATATTTTCCAGCATTCAAATTTTGGACCCCACTTATTCTACTATGGCATAGTTTAATTTACTTTAAAAAATTGTAAACTGATGTTTTCCTTAGAATTTAGACCCTCTCTTGCTATCTTGCCTCTTTTCTTTTCTTTCTTCTTTTCATTCACTGAGCCCTCATTTCACCCCAGGCATTGTGAGGGGCACTGTCCTTAAGGAACTCTTGGTTGGTGTGCGGAATTTGGGGGTGTCTGGCTAGTTTGTTAGTGTTAGATAACACAGAGGCAAACAGAAGGTGACCTAACACCAACAATTCTCCCTTCCCTCTCAAGAATATAACACTAACCTTTAACTTTCTATTTTCACTTAATTCCGTTTCTCAAGGAGTACCCCATAGCCTGCATCAGTTACCTCAATTTTCCCTTTCTCTCTCATCAAAAAACATTTGTAAATCACTTGAGCGTTTTGCTATCATCTCAAGCTGCCATCTCATCCCTTGGCTCCTTCCCTAGATGCTTTAAGGTGTTTGACATCTAGAACTACTCCTCCTGCTCTCTTCTTGGAGACCCTTAGTGACCACATAGTGGATGCTTCTAATGTTCCATTCTCTTGGAGACCTCAGTTCTAATGATCTTCACCTCCTTTCCATTGCAGCCTCTCACACCAACAGCCCCACCTTGGACTTTGCCATCTAGCAGGGCTGCTTCACTGTGGTGACACCCACCCTGAGCTCAACTTTATCATTCCCTTTTTCGCTGTTTCAGCTCTTGGATCTTGTGGGATTCTCCACTCCCTTCCACTTGCCTGGATTTCCAGTGGATTAGTCCTCTTTTGATTTCATTTTCTTTCCTAGGCAACATAGACCTTATTGTGTATCCATCTGTTGTATGTATGTCTGTGTGTGTGTGTGTGGGGAGGGAGAATGGAGAATGTATGCTATCTTTAATTTGTTTCAGACTACCTATTTTTATCGATATGGAATTTATATACAGTAAAGCGCGCAAGTCTTAGATGTTCAGCCCGAAGAATTTTTACATATGTATTACCTATTTAACCACCACCCAGATCAAGATACAGGATATTTCTATTACCCCATACAACTCTGTCCAACTCCTTGCCAGTCAATAACTGCCCTCCAGATGTAAGCACCATCATAATTTCTAATAGCAGAGATCAGATTTTGCCAATTCTATGAATGAAGAAGTCTCTACATCATAGAAATCAAGGCTTAAATAAATTATATGTTCATCATATGATGGCAACTGGGGTTTTTAAATGTGTTCCATTAGCTACAAGTGCATGTGTGTGCATGCATACACGCATGGCTATTGTAACAAAGGGAGGAAAATCCCTTTTCCCATATGTCACTGAGATCTTTGTCTTTTCCTCCATTGTCTGTCCCTGGAGATTCACCTCTACCACTCTTGACATCATGTGTCCTTTAGCTCAATGTCTTGATATTCACACCCTCCTCTGCCCCCACTCCCCACATTTGCAATTCCAGGAAAGGGAAATAGTCCTTGCGTGTCTTTCCCCAATTCTACCCTCACTCACAGAGTAATGCAAACGCAAGGACCTCTATGCAAACAGTGCCACACAGCTGTAGGGCAAGTGTGATATACCTTGATTTGAGCAGACAAGGAATCATAGCTTGCTGCAATTTCTACTGTGCATACTACTTTAAGCCCTCAAATACAGCAATGTACAAGATATCATTGGTCCAATTTGTCCACACCTATGTTGTATGAAAGAAAAGAAACAATGTCAGGATCCAAAGGAGGGGTCAGCCACATTTATTGTTTGTCTCAATGTCTTTGTAGTCTCCAGATGACTTCTTTGTGTGTTCCCATGAATCTATTCTGGGCTCTCTTTTCTCCTCCCCCAACTCAGGGAGAGCCCTGGGGAATTCCATCATCATCTGCTGTGACTTCAGCCACCTCATCTCTATGGGTGTGACTGCCACATATGTTGATCCCAACCTAACCTTGGAGGGAGCCCTTGGCCCTTCCTGGATATCTCTACTTGAGTGTCCCACTGGCATCTCCAAGTCAACAGGTCCCAAACTGTACTCAAATCCTCTTCTCCTCCAAATATGCTCCCCCTCCTGTAGTCTATGTGTTGATGAGGTGAGGTCTTACCTTACCCTCACCAGCTACTTCAGCCTCATCAAATTCTCCTTGATCTGTTCAGAACCCATCACAGCCTGCCAGGTCTTGCCTCAAATCCTCCCTGTGCATTCCCCTTCATTCTGCTCTTCTTACTGCTGGGCACGGGGTTGAGGGTGGAGATGGGAAGTGTGATCTTTCTGACATAAGATCTGATCATGTCATTCTCTGATTCAAAATACTTCACTGGGGGTGGGGTGGTGTGGAGAGATGTTGGTCAAAGGATACAAAATTCCAGTTAGGTAGGTGGAATAAGTTCAAGAAATCTCTGGTACGACATGGTGACTATAGTCAATAACAACATAGTGTTTTCTTGAAAATTGCAAAGAGAGTAGATTTTGTGTTCTCACCACAAAAAAATGGTAAGTATGTGAGGTAATGGATATGTTAATTAGCTCAATTTAGCCATTCCACAGGGTATACATATTTCAAAACATCATGCACATGATATATACAATTTTTATTTGTCAACTAAAACTAAATTAATTAATTAATTAAACAAAACAAAACAAAAATCCCAAATTGCTTCAGTGGCTCCCCATTTCAATCTCTTAATCTGGCATGCAAACCTTTCATAATCTGGCCCCTGACTACTTGACCAGCCTTATTACCTCGCCACTCTCTCTTCAAACTTTGAGCATCAGTATGCTGAACTATTAGACATTTGTATGTCTGATATGAATATGCCATATGCTATGCCTTTGTGCTGCTGTTTAATTTTCCTGAAATGCCCTTTTCCTAACTCTTCCTGTCCACCCAGGAAGAGTGGAGCAGCCTCAGTGCTACTTCCTTTGTGAACTCTTCCCTGACTCTCCCTTAAGCATAGGCTCCTCAGTCTTGCAGACACAAGGAATGAATTCTGCAAACAACATGAGTGATCTTGAAAGCAGCTCCAGGGAGGCAAGTGTCTTTTGGATTATAATTGTCCACACTATCTCCCACTCATCTATAAATTCCCAATGTTTCCCAGAAAACATTGTTTTGCACAGAGGAGATGACCAGTGTCCATTTGTTAAATGAATAAATGATTGAATAAAGAAAGAAAGAAAGAATGTAGCATCATGCTGGGTACTTTGCAAAAGTGGGACACCATTTCTACCCTCTTTAGACTTTGGAAAGAATGAAGGCTGGAAGGTAAAAGACCAAGCAATAAATAGCTAGCTATTCTTTGGGAAATATTTGCCTTCAATGAGAGTGTGGTGGAGTAAGACTCCTGGAAACCACCTTCTCTTTCTGATTAATCAGTGAAAACGTGACCATCAAGCTGGGGCTTCAGGAACTGGGGTGAGGAAGCCTGCTCTTAGGGTAAGGAAGGGTTTTTCAGGAATTTGGGTGTGTTATTGGAAGAGGCTCCTGTGCATGAGTAGAACATTGCTAGGGAAGGCAGTTATAGCAGGCTTGCTGCACTCAGTGGCAAGATCAAAAGAAGAGTGAGATAAGCTGAGATAATTCAGGGCTGATTGAGAGGCAGAACACACATTGTTTACGTTGCCAAGTTCCTTTCAAGTTTGCTCAGATATTCCCCCTTGGGGGTTACATCGAATTCATCTGTCATATCTCAAGGGCTAACCTATTATAATTGCCAACTAATTGATTTCTGTCCTTTCCTCAGGGCCACTGGGGACAGAAATTAAGTCAGGAAGGAATGTAAATTACAATATTTGAGACAATTTTGGTAGAGGTCATTTGATGTCATCTCTAAGGTTTTCATTGTTCTCATCTGGGATGGAGGGAGGTTATAAGTGCACACACATGTTCAAATGTGTGTGCTCAGCTTACATAAAGCTTATAAAATTTGCAAACTTCCTGATGGTAGCTACCTATAATAGAAGAAGTATTTTTATGGTTTCATGCCTTATATTTCTTTTATCCATCTTGAGTTAATTTTTATATATGCCAAGGGGTCCTGTTTCATTCTTTTGCTTGTGGCTACCCAGTTTTCCTAACACCATTTACTGAACAGGGCTTCTTTCCCCAGTGTAGGTTGTTGTATTCTTTGTTAAAGATAAGTTGGTTATAGGTATATGGTTTTATTTCTGGGTTCTCTATTTTGTCCCGTCAGTCTATGTCTGTACACCAGTACCATCCTATTTTGGTTACTATAGCCTCATAGTATAATTTGAAGTCTGGTAATATAACGTCTCCAGATTTGTTCTTTTTGCTTTTCTCTCTTTGGGCTTTCTTTTTCTTTCCTTTTCTTTTTCTTTTCTCTATTTGGGTCTTTTTGATTCCAAATGAAGTGTAGAATTATTTTTTCTAGATTTGTGAAATATGACGTTGGTATTTTGACAGGAGTTGTGTTGAATCTGTAAATTACTTTGGGCAGTACGGACATTTTAACAATGTTGGTTTTACCAATCCATGAGCATGAAATGTTTTTCCATTTGTTTGTGTCATCTACAATTTCTTTTCCTTTTCCAATTTCTTTTCCTGGTGTCCTGTAGTTTTCCTTATAGAGATATTTCTTCTCTTTGGTTAAGTATATTCTTAGGTATTTTATTTTCTTCATAGCTATTGTGAATGGCATTGAGCCTTTGATTTGACTCTCAATTTGACTGTTACTAGTATATAGAAATACTACTGATTTGTGTACATTCATTTGGTAGCCTGAGACTTTGCTGAATTTATTTATTTATTCTAGGATTCTTTTGGTGGAGTCTTTAGGATTTTCTAGGTAAAGGATCATACTGTCTGTGAAAAGGGGTAGTTTGACCTCCTTTTTCATGATTTCATACTGTTTATTTCTTTCTCTTCCCTGATTGCTCTGGCTAGGACTTCCAGTACCATGTTGAATAGGAGTGGCAAAAGTGGGCACTCTTGTCTTGTTCCAGTTTTTAGGGGGAATTCTTTCAACTTTTCCCCATTCAGTGTGATGTTGGCTGTGGGTTTGTCACATATGGCTTTTATTATTTTGAAGTATGTTCCTTCTAGGCCTAGTTTTTTTAAGTGTTGTTATCATGAAAGGGTGCTGGATTTTGTCAAATGCTTTTTCTCAATCTGTTGAAAAGATCACCCAGTTGATCATGGTGAATTATCTTTGTAAATGTGCTATTGAATTCAGTGTGCTACTTCTAGACATTGGCCTAGGCAAAGAATTTATGACTACAACCCCAAAGGCAAATATATTACAGCAACAACAAAAATAAATACATGAGACTTGATTAAATTAAAAAGTTTCTTGCCGGGTATGGCGGCTCACTCCTGTAATCCTAGCACTTTGGGGGGCTAAGGCAGGGACACCACTTGAGGCCAGGAGTTTGAGACCAGCCTGAACAAGAGTGAGACCCCATCTTTACAAAAAGACAAAAAAATCAGCCAGGTGTGGTGGCATGCACCTGTAGTCCCAGTTACTCGGGAGGTCAAAGCAGGAGAATTGCTTGAGCCCAGGGGTTTGAGGTTTCAGTGAGCTATGATGATGCTACTTCAATCTAGCATGGCAATCAACAGAGTAAATAGACAACCTACAGAATGGGAGAAAATATTTGCAAACTGTACAACTGATAAAGAGCTAATATCCAGAATCTACAAAGAACTCAAATAAATCAGCAAGAAAAAACAACCCCATTTAAAAGTGGGCAAAAAACATGAACAGAAGTATTTCAAAAGAAGATAGACAAATGGCCAACAAACGTATGAAAAAATGCTGAACATCACTAATAATCAGGTAAATGCAAATTAAAACCACAATAAGATACTACCTTATCCCTGTCGGAATGACCATTATTAAAAAGTAAAAAACCAGGCTCACGCCTGTAATCCTAGCACTCTGGGAGGCCGAGGCAGGGGCTCAAGGTCTGGAGTTCGAAAGCAGCCTGAGCAAGAGCGAGACCCCGTCTCTGCTAAAAATAGAATGAAATTAGCCAGACAACTAAAAATATATAGAAAAAATTAGCCGGGCATGGTGGTGCATGCCTGTAGTCTCCGGGATGCTGAGACAGACAGATTGCTTGAGCCCAGGAGTTTGAGGTTGCTGTGAGCTAGGCTGATGCCATGGCACTCTAGCCCGGGCAACAGAGAGACTCTGTCTCAAAAAAAAAAAAAAGTAAAAAGACAATAGATGCTGGCATTGTTACACAGAGAAAGGAAAGCTTACATGCTGTTGATGGGACTGCAAATTAGCACAACCTCTATGGAAAACAGAAATAAATGTAGTCTTACCATTTGACCCAACAATCCTACTGTGAGTACCTACTCAAAGGAAAAGAAGTCATTTGATCAAAAAGACACCTGCACTAGAATGTTTATCGCAACACAATTCACAACTGCACAGATGTGGAATCAAACTGAGTGCCCATCAATTCATGAGTGAATTAAGAAAATGTGATGTGTATATATATATATATATATATATTCCCAGATGGTGACTCTGCCCAAGGCTTGGAGGGTAACCAGTCCACACTAGAATAAGCCAGAAGGCTCTGAGAAAGGCTTATCCAAAGAGGTGAAATGGCTAGAATATCACTGGCTGAATGTCTTAAGAGGAAATTCAGACATTTGGCAGAAAATTAGGGGTTTGAACTAACTACTGATAGGTACATAGAAAACCAAGCAAAGGCAAAAAGCAAGACGTTTTATTCATTTCAGGGGAAACACAGAGTTGTATAGGAAAGGAAAAATAATGATGGTTTTACCATCATGACGCACCTTTAAATAATTTTTATGTAGTACAATAACGTGAACACAAAATACTGATCTAACCAAAATCACTACATAAACTATACTGGAATAATAAAGAGATGCAGAAGATGTGTATGTATGTTGCAGGTGGGGAAAGAAAGAACAAAATCTTCATCTAACACTGTGTGTAGTTAATGGAGAAAGCCTAGTAGTAAAAAGTCAAGAAATAGCAATGCAAGCATGGTATTTGGAAATATAGACGTATATCTTTCTAAAAGAATTACATAAAACAATTAAGAGTGGATGCCTGCAGGGAAGGACTTTTGTTTTTCTTAATGAATCTTATAGAACTATTCAAACTCCTTCAGCTGTGTGCATGTGAAACTCTGACCAAAAAAAAAAAAAAAAAAACAAGACTATGCCATTGGGTGTGTTGTCTCTGGAATGTTTGAGAAGACCTTTTAGGAAGGTGCTGTGAAGATGATCCAAGTGATCC
>VSMD01120338.1:0-13654 GCA_008750895.1 Mirza zaza
GCTCACAGCAACCTCAAACTCCTGGGCTCAAGCAATCCTGCTGCCTCAGCCTCCAGAGTAGCTGGGACTACAGGCATGCGCCACCATGCCTGGCTGATTTTTTTTCTCTATATATATGTTAGTTGGCCAATTAATTTCTTTCTATTTATAGTAGAGACGGGTCTCGCTCTTGCTCCGGCTGGTTTCCATCTCCTGACCTCCAGCAATCCGCCTGCCTGGGCCTCCCTGAGTGCTGGGATTACAGGCGTGAGCCACCGCGCCCTGCCGAGAATTGCCATTTTAACCCATTGAATGGACAGTATATTTGAGGACTCGCCCTCCGCCCTCTCTCCGCCCTCTCTCCGCCCTCCGCATCCTGAAGGGAATCCAAGCCTTCTGTTAATTGCATTAACTGGATTAACTGTTGAGGAATTTTGATTGAGTCAGTGTGACATCATAAACAAGTTTTGAGTAGGTTCTTACTTTACTTTCCATTACTTTCCATGCTTGTACGAAGATGGTGATGGAATCGACGATTCCAAAGGTCCCTCCCAGCTCTAAAATGCTGTCATTTCTCCTTGGCACCATGTTTTCCCTTCGTTATCACCTTGCGCATAGCTCCTCTTCTGATTACGAGTTAGGGTCTCATTTGGGATTGTCTTAGTAGTACTTAAGTCGTCTTGCTCTCCTCACTCTCTATTCCTGCCAGGCTTGCAATGGGGCCATTTTAATGCTTCTGAAACACTGCTTTTGAATATATCATCCTCTGTCCTAGCTGCAACTTACCTATAAACTATGTTCTTATAATAATATTTTCCGCAATTCAGCTCAGAGGCTGCAAACTGGTGGTCTGTGAGCCAGATCGTCCTGCAGTTGTGTTTCTTATCCAACATTATCTTCTGCTAACTTCTGCTAAAGTTGGATGTTTTTCCAACTTTTTGATCCACAAGCCATAGAAGAAATAGATTTTACTTTGTAACCCAATGTACACACACGTGTCCATATCTGAAATATAAGTTTCACAATACTTACCTTCCTGTGTAGGATAAAGTAAAAATAAATTTAATAGAAAAATATTTTATAATACAGTGTAGAAACAAAGCGTAATATAAATAGAAGCAATAAGAAAGATTTTATTTACTGCCATAGAAGTCTTTGCCTGTTCATATATTTATTCCACTCCAGAATTCATGAGGACAATGGTACAGGACAATCTGGTCTACTGTTGAGCCTGATCTTTTTATTTTTAAACAGATCAAAACTGAAAATCCTATTTCACATACATAGACAGTTGTGAATAGTATTAATATTATAATAATGTATATCCGGGTGGCTCACACCTGTAATCCTAGCACTCTGGGAGGCTGAGGCGGGAGGATGGCTTGAGCTCGGGAGTTTGAGGTTGCTGTGAGTTAGGCTGACACCATGACACTCTAGCCTGGGCAACAGAGTGAGACTCTGTCTCAAAAAATAAATAAATAAAATAATGCATATCCGCGTTCTTCTTAGCAATAAATTCTTCTTTAATCTTAATCCAACATCGTGATAAATTTCGCATATGGCAATCATTTTTCTGTGTAAATGAAGTGCTACACTGCAATAATTTATTTTCTTCATAGAATACCAAGGTTAATTCAATTATTTGAGGTTTTGAAAACCAAATGAATCTTAAATACATTATATTTAATGTTTCAATTTATCTTCTGTTTTTAATAGTTTCTTACAATTTTTTGTGTCTCTATCGTTTCCTGATCATAGTTGCTGTTTTATCACTTGAAATTCTGTTATAAATTGTATAATTTAATTTTTATTGACCTACATGGTCTTTTGTGATAATTTTAAGCACCAAAATGTTTTTATTTTTGTCATTGACAACATACACAACACTGCAATTGTATCATTATTTTGTTTTGTTTCTTAAGTATTAAGTATGCATTAAAATATATTTTTTATATTTAAAAATGTAACACTTTAGAGAAGTCCTGTATGAACATAATTATCCCTTCTCAATATATTTTCCTGCTTTGTTTCATGCATAAATATTAATAATTTAATCTACAAAGTCATAAATAAAACTGTCAATTTTCATGGTATATACAAATTTTGTAGTTTGACAAAAGTGTTCTCATTATGACTTTATATTTACCAACATGAAGTATTTGCAGTGTTTATTATCAATCAAATGACTTATCACAAATTCTTATTGTCACCCAACCTGTTCTGCCAATAACAGACTTTTCCAGTGCACTTGGTAAAGATATCATGCATTTAAAAAATCAAAATGGTCAAAAGCCTAGGTTTTTAAAAAAGAAAAAGCAGAAAAGGTTGCTATTTAAATATTACTAAGTCTTATTAAGACCACTACGGCTTGTCTGATAAACAAAAAGAAGTTACTAAAGAGTGAATTTTTTTTTTTTTTTTTTTTTTTGAGACAGAGTCGCACTCTGTTGCCCAGGCTAGAGTGAGTGCCGTGGCGTCAGCCTAGCTCACAGCAACCTCAAACTCCTGGGCTCAAGCAAGCGATCCTGCTGCCTCAGCCTCCCGAGTAGCTGGGACTACAGGCATGCGCCACCATGCCCGGCTAATTTTTTCTATATATTTTTAGTTGGCCAATTAATTTCTTTATATTTATGGTAGAGACGGGGTCTCGCTGTTGCTCAGGCTGGTTTCGAACTCCTGAGCTCAAACAATCCGCCCGCCTTGGCCTCCCAGAGAGCTAGGATTACAGGCGTGAGCCACCGCGCCCGGCCTGGAGTGAATGTTTATACCATTATATTTACATGGTACCTAGCAAAATCTAAAATTTAAGAAACAATAAAATCAGATTAAATCCATATTAGTCTTGCAAAAAAAATTCCATAGAGATTCTATTAGTAACAGAATCAATACTATGCTAAATTTTCTATAATTTTTGAATCATCACTTTGATGAGTTAAAACTTTATGGGTAATAATAATGACAGAAAATCACTTTAGAAATCCATGCTTATAATTCTTGATACAGAACCTTTGATTATTTAGTTTTTGTTTAATGACTAGAAATCCTAATTTCTTCCAAAAATATTAAATATCTATTGAAACATACCATCTGTCTATTGATTTATTAAATAACCACTCAAGATGTATTAGGTAAGCACTCAAATTACTTTTATGTAATAAAAGTAAACAGGAATTTTGCATGTTGTCTGTGTTTCATTTTCTACATTATTTTTTAGGCCTTCATTTATAGAGTATAAAACTGAGAAAGAAAAGTATTCTCACCTAATATTCTCATTAGATTTAAATTATTCAAACTACAAATAATACTAAGCTAAGTATTGTCATTTCTTTTAAAATCTTAGGTTCTAAAAGTTTTATTTTTCAATCAATACAAAAATGATCTGGTTCACATGATTAACTGCCCAATAAACTATTTAAAAAATGAAATCTCCAGCCTAAGCAAGAAGAGTGAGATCCTGTCTCTGCAAAAAATAGAAGAATTAGCTGAGCATAGTGCTGCACACCTCAGGAGGCTGAGGCAGGAGTTTGAGGTTGCAGTAAGCTATGATGACACCACTGCGCTCTAGTGTGTACAACAGAGTGAGACTCTGTCTCAAAAAAAAAAAACCCAAAACCAACCAAACACGAAAAACCTAAATCTTTGTTAAAGAGCAGATTATATGAAATATTTTCCATGTTCTTATTTAAAAAATACTATTCTGTTACACATAATGAATCTAAATCACAATTCACAAATGGTGGCTGAAATCTTGTCAACTTTCAGCCCAATACAACAATTGTTTATGCATAAACATTTCAAAATTAAAGATTATAATGGAAATGTCAAGTCATAACTACTACACATCACTACTGATGGGTTCCACTATACTTCAACTAGGCACAACAGATGTGCACATCTGGTAGACTGCTTAGAAAATTAAAGCTATCAGAGCTATAAATAAGGAATACATAAATATGAACATAGCAATACCAAAGCACTAGGGCTGTTAAAAAATGTGAATAAGATGCTATGTAAACACATCTGATAGTTCTCTCTGTAAGCCACTTTTTACTGATTTATAAGGCTATGGGTTTATAATTCTTTTAAAAAGGAAAATTTTTCTATAGTGCTGCATGTGGTAATTTCATTGTACATTCTTGACGATAATGCAATCTTCAGATCCTCTTGCTGAGCTTGACATATCAGAATTTCTCCAGAAACTCAGCTCGTCATATTTTCAGCAGCCTTTAGTGCTTCAGTGGCCTTGTGAAGCTCCTTAATAACCAATGGTAAAGCTCCTGGGTTAATTCTTTTTTTTTTTTCTTTGAGACAGAGTCTCACTCTGTTGCTCGGGCTAGAGTGTCATGGCGTCAGCCTAGCTCACAGCAATCTCAAACTCCTGGGCTCAAGCGATCCTTCTACCTCAGCCTCCTGAGTAGCTGGGATTACAGGCATGCGCCACCATGCCCAGCTAATTTTTTTCTATATATTTTTAGTTGGCCAATTTCTTTCTATTTTTAGTAGAAACAGGGTCTCGCTCTTGCTCAGGCTGGTTTCAAACTCCTGAGCTTGAATGATCCGACTGCCTCAGCCTCCCAGAGTGCTAGGATTACAGGCGTGAGCCGCCACATTGGCCCTGGGTTAATTCTTTGTTCACAAAGCCATAAGCAAATAGACAAGAGTTTCCATATCTAAGCCAGGATTCAGAATTGGAAATTGCAATATAGGTGCCCTCATCAAGTTGGACTGTGACTGCATCATAACCATTGCTTCTTTTAAGTGTTCTATAGTAATAGACTTGATATTGTGTTACTGTTAGGTAGATAGTGGGGGATTCTGGGTCTTCTAGGAACAAAAGTGGGTGCTGCCTAAAATTCACCTCTGCCAATGGGCCTTCAGAGAGGCTCATGGGAGATCTACATGTGCAGTAAGATACAGGTCATGCAACACCTACCTGTCCAATCAAGTGATTCCATGGCCACATCTGAGCCACAAGGGAGGTCCCAAATCCCTGCACTGTAAAACCAGGCCCTTTTTGCACCCTTCCTTTGGCTCTCGCTTTGCTGTGACAGAAGGCCCAGTTGTCAGCTGTGGCATATGTACCATGCTTTGTAAACCTATATCTTCCTCTTGCCCTATAATCCTATCTTTCTCTCCTCAATAAACCTCATTTTTGTGCTTGCCTAACTTTGGCATGTCTGGTCATTCTTTGGCCATAAGCATGCTAAGAACCACATTTCATACTAAACCCTGACATTACACCAGAAGTTTTTCATTTATCAGCTGATTGGTCACCAAAAGCAACATACCCATAAATACAGGATGAAAAAGGTTTTCAGCACTTAGTATGATCCATTTTTCTTTTGCCACATCAATAGGCAACTAAATACAAAGATTGTCTGTCTCAAGCTTTGTGGAACAACTGAGAAATTGTGTCAACAACTTTACCCCCTTTTTTTCTTAAGAACATATTCGAGGGGCTTAATTATGAACAAGTTCATCATACTGTATCTTCAGATGTCCTTTTAATTTGGAAGGTATTAAGCTTTCATTTGCAGGAAATGCACTTATCTTTTTTCAGAATGATATGTGAAGTGAATGTTGATTAGAGTGAACATTTTCTCAGTATTTTCAGTATTTACAATTCCAGATCAGCAGTTAAATTTGAATATTTCTGTATTTTTGTCTTTCTTGTTCCTTTTTCTTTCAGTAATAAAACAGCCTCTTTGAGGTCAATTTATGCTAGTTTAATATATCATAGTTGACACACACATCATACTGATGACACCCTTTCCCAAAAACATACTGTAAGTTCTTCACTAGAATCCAGTTGAAAATTCTGGGTTTTCTATCAACAAAGTTCTCCTATACTTCATTTCATAAGTCACAGGTAGTTATGATAATATAAAATTAGGCTTCACAATGTCATCTGTCCAAAAAATAAATGCAGGAGTTCCAGTGAGACCCCAGTGCAAGTAGTCGCCCCTCACTCCCCGCCCTGGGCCCTGCTCTTCACACGCAATTGAAGTGTCATCAGTTCTGGATAAGAATCAGTACACAGTACATGTTGATATTTGCTATTAAATTCTGTTTCAGTCTATTTCTTTTTTGAAAAAGAAAAGGCTGCTTGTGACCCTCAAAACTGATTTCACAATTCTCTAATTGGTTGCAATCACCCATTTGAAATAGATTATCAAACTTAGCAGATAGAGACTGAACAGGTGAGGAAAAAGTAATTTTGTTACTAGGGGCTCAGGGTAGAGCATGTCTACCTATGCATTTCTGAGAAAATTTGGAAAATCCTAACTGCTTTTGTTGAGTAGTGAGTGGGGGCCTTCAAGGAGGCTAGGAGGAGGTAAAAGTCAATTACTGTTGAATGCAAAGTCAGAATATCTTTAATGTTATTTAACTGTCGTGCTATAAGATCAGATCAGGCACTCTTATTTTTGTTTTAATAAATAAATAGCCTTGTGAGATTGAGCTGCTCATACCTTTTTGACAGCATTTGAGTTAAGGCCAGAATGCCTGTGAAGAACCAAAGGATGAGTGTCACAAGGAAGGAAAAGCAAGTGCAGAGTCTGTGAGGGGAGTGAGCGTGGTGGGTTGGAAGGAAGGTGAAAGTGGCAGAGAGCAAGGTGGGCAGAGATGAAATCTAGGTGGGAGCCAGGGGCCAGGTGACCGAATGGCATAAGGAATTCGGATTTTGTTATAAATGAAACCAGAAACCATTGGAAATTTTTAAATAGAGAAGTGACTTGATCGTACAACAAACACATTTTGAGAAAGTGGGAGTAGTCGACCAACTGTGTTGAATGCTCCCAAGAAGTCTAGTAAGATGAGAGCAGAGAGATGATTGCTGGATTTGGCAAAATGGAGATTATTGGTGACCTTGATGAGTTATTTTGTTTTTAATTTTCACTTTAGGCAAACAAGGTTGAATTAATCCTATTCCACAGTTTGTGGCACATTATTGTCATTTGTCTATTCAAGGCCCTCCTCAATCTTTGTCTTTCTCTTTCTCTCTTCTGCCTCTTGCTCTATCTCAGTCTCTCTCTCTGAAATTCTTCTTTATTTCTATTCCTTGCCTCCAATGGCAAAAATTCTAAATATAACTATTTATTCACATGTGACCTTGGATATGTGTGTATTATTTTATGTGCATATATTTTTAATTTGTAAATTTCTTGTTATATATCTCATTCTGTTTTTTGTTTTGCTCAACACCCTATTTTTAAGATCCACCCATACTGTCATGTATAATACATCCGGTTTATAAATTTTGACTAGTAATCTGGAATAGCACACTTTGCCTGTTCACTTCCTCAGTGACGGACACTCAAATTGACTCCAACCACCCACCACCACCACCACCACAGTGCAGCTATGAACATCCTCATTTGTGTGCTCTTGGATCTGTGTGAAAACTTGTTTGGGATGTAGCCCCAGGAAAGAGCCATTAGGTCCTAGAGCATCATACACACTAAGGGACTATGCAGCGCATGACAGTTCCTGTATCACCTCCTCTCCTCCCACCAGGCTGCCACCGATAAGTCTAGCTTAATTTTTGCCAGTTATTATTATTTTAATTTGCATTACTCTTATGACTAAGGAATTTGAGAATTTCTTCCTATACCTGCTAATCTTTTAAGTTTCCTCTCCTTTAAAGTGCCTATTTATCATTGCCCATTTTTCCATTATGATTCCTCTCTTCTTGTTGAATATACAAGGATTTCAAATCAGCAAGGAAAGCATGGATTCTTCAATAACTAGCATAATATAACTAGGTAGTCATCTAGACTAGAATAAAATTATATCTCGCATCTTACAAAAGTCTAAATTTCTACTGAATAAATGTTTTAAATGTACAAAATGAAGTCAAAACATGTTTAGAAGAAATCAGCTGAAATTAAAAAAAAAAATCTCAGACTAGGGAAGCCCTTTCCAAGTATGATTGATAATTTCAACTACTTAAAATAAGTTTTAGCACACCAGAAAGACAGTATTAGCCAGGTGCCTTGAGATCCCAGTGCTTTGGGAGGCCACAGTGGGAAGATTGCTTGAGGCCAGGAGTATGAGGTTACAGTGAGCTGTGATGGTGCCATTGCACTCCAGAGCAAAGAAACAACAGTGACCTAACAGAAAAATGGAGAAAGATATGAACAGATAGTTCACAGGAAAGGAAATGCAAGTCTTAAGCAAATGAAATATGCTCAGCCTGACTCAATTGCTGAACCAAAGAATACGTGCATTTCTAGCTTTGATAAAT
Source organism: Mirza zaza (assembly GCA_008750895.1). Classification (NCBI taxonomy): domain Eukaryota; kingdom Metazoa; phylum Chordata; class Mammalia; order Primates; family Cheirogaleidae; genus Mirza; species Mirza zaza. Next base: position 8,225 of record VSMD01120338.1, read on the forward strand.
TATCCCCCCTTAGAAAATACCAACTTAAATTCCACTAGGTTATGTAGGAGGAGCTCTATTTCTCTGTACCCTTGGTGATATATTATGTTACCAAACATAACGTTTTTAACATTTTTAATATTAAACATTTAAAATATTAACATTTTAAATATTTTAATCTTTGCCAGCCAAACTGATATATTTCAAAAAATTATTTTGGGGTACATTTCTCTTATTATGAGTCAATGCATACAGTGGAATTCTATGCAATCTTTCAAAAATCTGATTACCAAGATCTATTCTTAAGCAAAACAAGGAATATGCTTAACAATATTTAGTATACTACCATCAGGATTAAAAGAAGAGGAACATTTTGTTAAAAGGGAGAAATAATGGGTTATTTGTATATGTGTATGTATGTATGTGTATATATAAACATGTCTGTGTGTGTATATATACGTGTGTATGTGTGTGTGTATAAAGTATCTGGATGTATATTCACAACACTGAGAACGGATCTTGGGAGAGATGTTATGTGGCCCAGTTTTAGAAACAGAAGAGAGACCCTTAGGTTTAACTGTGGAGACAGCCCAGCTATGCTTGTTTTGCCTTGGAGCAAACTCTGGTAGCTGAACATCTGCATCTTTTAAAATTTTTAAACTAATGAATTCTTAACATACAGAAAGATGCATTCAACTAGATGAATTTTTCTTTTTGCACACACTGCTTTAATAACTGTCCACTCAAGATGCATATGATTTCCACCATCCCAATAGTTCCATCTTGCCTCTTTCTAGTCAATATTCTCTCAGAGTCTCTTTCTAGTCAATATTACCACCCCCCCATTCTGACTTCTATCACCACAAATTAGTTTTGCCTATTCTTGAACTTTATGTACATGGCATCATTCAGTATATACTCATATATATTACATCTGACTTCTTTCAACATAATGGCTCTGAAATTCATCCATGTCATTGCATATTGTCAGTAGTTAATTCTTTTTTCTTGCTGCATAACATCCCATTTATGAATACACCACAGTTTGTACTGTGAATGTACTAATGGACATTTTATATACTATTCAGTATCCACACTTATAAACTATAATAATTTTCTGTTTTAATTTTAAGGGAAATGTCATGGAATTAATGTTAAACAGTTCCCTTGAGCAGAACCTGTTTTATTGTAAATTGTGTTATAGCATTATAAACAGTGAAATACTAAACTAATAAAATAGTAGATTTTGTCTTAAATAGGTTCACTAGATTGTAATCATGGGGCAAGGCTGTGGGAATTTCACTGCAGAAGCAGGAGGACTAAAATATTCTGTGTGAAAGTCATTCAGATGCTTGAGAGGGAAAAGCTTTGAGCATTATTTGCATAGCTGGAGTAAAATTTTTCAGCTCTTTCCAAGCATATATAAATGCAATATGGAAATTCAGTGTAGGGAGGAATCCAAGAGGTTTGGAATAGTCAGAGAAAACTTCATGAAGAAAACAGGGACTTGGCCGGGCGCGGTGGCTCACGCCTGTAATCCTAGCCCTCTGGGAGGCCGAGGTGGGCGGATTGCTCGAGGTCAGGAGTTCGAAACCAGCCTGAGCAAGAGCGAGACCCCATCTCTACTATAAATAGAAAGAAATTAATTGGCCAACTAATATATATAGAAAAAATTAGCCGGGCATGGTGGCGCATGCCTGTAGTCCCAGCTACTTGGGAGGCTGAGGCAGCAGGATTGCTTGAGCCCAGGAGATTGAGGTTGCTGTGAGCTAGGCTGACGCCATGGCACTCACTCTAGCCTGGGCAACAAAAGCGAGACTCCGTCTCAAAAAAAAAAAAAAAAAAAACAGGGACTCGATGAGGATGTGGATGAATAGAATAAGCCAAGCCTGACCATAGAGTTAGTGATGGACTCTACCAGCCTGGCACGTGGTACAAGCTGCCACATCATAACAGAGTTGGAAGAAGGGCAGTGGGAATTAGAACCAAAAAAAATATGTTAACAATTTTGGTTGCAAGTATCATAAAAGAAATCAACTCAAGCTAGTTTAAACAGATGAGTTTATGCAGCAGATGTAGGGCTGCCGCCCAAAACCCAAGGGAAGAAATGCAGTTAGGCCCCATGAAGATGGAACCAGAATTAGGAACTAAAAAAGCCACATGGACTCCAGACAACGTTCTCTTTGTCTTATCTCTGCTTCTCTCTGCGATCTGCTTCATTTTGCTTCTCTCTCTCTGCGGATGAGCTTTCTCTGCTCCTGAAGTGACATGGTTAAAAATATGGCCTTGTTATATTTCTCCCAAATTTTTTACATCGTCTCTGTTTAAGCCCAGACTAAGACTGGAAACCCTTTCCCCTAATTCCAGAATCCTGGGGAAGGATCTGTGATTGACCTAGTTTGAGTCAGGTGCTCAGCCCCAGAGGAAAAGTATGTCTACAAGGAACTTCTGCTGAGGTGGAGGGTGGCTTGGGAGACAGGACACTGTTCCAAGAAAGGACAAGGGGCCTTCCAGGCAATCCACCTGATGTCAAAACATGAGATAACAGAACAAAACTACAGATGACACTTCATGGTAAAAATGTGAATCAGTGATGGTTAATCCATAGGAAAAAAAAATACAAGTATAACAAAATTGATTTCAGAAAAGACAGAAAATCTAGACCAATTACTATAGGAGATATCAAGAATGTTGCCAAAGAGTTAATTGCTCCCCTACTCCAAAGAAAAAAAGAAAGTCCAGACAGTTTCATGGTTTGTAAAAAGAACAAAATAGGCCAGGCATGGTGGCTCACGCCTGTAATCCTAGCACTCTGGGAGGTCAAGGCGGGCGGATCGCTCAAGGTCAGGAGTTCAAAACCAGCCTGAGCAAGAGCGAGACCCTGTCTCTACTATAAAATAGAAAGAAATTAATTGGCCAACTTATATATATAGAAAAAATTAGCCAGGCATGGTGGCGCATGCCTGTAGTCCCAGCTACTTGGGAGTCTGAGGCAGGAGGATTGCTTGAGCCCAGGAGTTTGAGGTTGCTGTGAGCTAGGCTGATGCCAAGGCACTCAATCTAGCCTGGGCAACAAACCAAGACTCTGTCTCAAAAATAAATAAATAAATAAATAACTGAGACCAACTCTTGCTGCTCCTTGTTTGGCATTGAGGCCGTGTGGAAATGTTCTTTGAAGGGGCCGTTGCTCAGGGTATGCGCTGTGAGCTGGACCTGTTGACACTGCATCCATTAGTTTCAGGTTGTCACTTATATAGTGACATAGCATTCTGCTGTCATTCTTAGCCGTGGACAAAGGGAGATCTGCTGACGTGAGAAGTGTTTGGATTCTTTTTTTTTTTTTTTTTTAGTTAAGTGAGATAGTTTTTAAACCATTTGTTTTAAAACAAACTGTAGAACTCTTCATTGTCAGCAAAGTGGAAGAGCCACTGCATCAATGAAAGTTCAAGAACCTTCTGTACTTAAACACATTTGCAATGTTCTGTTACTTTTTATATTTAGAATGCTGAAATGTTTTGGAAGTTAAACAATATTACATTTTTAAAAACCCAATTTATCCTTATTATTTGTGATATTTAGATTACCTACAAGCTTTACTTACATTTTTTTCATTTTGACTGTCACGAGCTGTAATCTTCTGCTACGAGTACCCTTGTGACTCTTATCATTTGTTTTTGAATATTGATGCTATTTTCTTTCTTTGTTGCATATTCATAATTGTTAATATCTTCATTGGGAAATGGACCCTTTATAATTCAAAGTGTGTTTCTTTGACTTGCTTAATGATTTTGACCCAGATTGAACCTCGTTTGATTGTGACACCTGCTCTCTTTTTATTTGCATTTGCCTAATGATACTATTGCCCATCTATTTATTATCAACATTTATGCATTACTTTGTTCTGAATGGGAGTAACAGCACAGAGCTAGATTTTGTTTTGTGATCCAATCTGCTAGTCTTTTTCTTTAATAGGTAGGTTAAGCCCATTTACATATTTGACACGAGAGGTATGTTTGAGCATAGATCTGGCACATTATTTTATGTCATTCTTTCTCCTTTAAACCTTTAAAAAAAATCCCCCATGAGGTTATCTATTTGCTTTGTTTTGTGTGTGTTACTTCTGATAATTTGGAAGGCTTATATATTTGTTTTAATGGAATAGTTTTTAATGCCCTTAATCCTTAATTTGTTTGGACATTGTCTATAATTTCATACCATAATTCCAATGATGAAATTAATGTATTTTCTCTTTTTCTACACTTTGTGTTTGACTTTGTGCTGTAAAACACACTCATATACCTACTACTTGATTTATCACCTTTAAATGATATCTTAAAGATACCAATGTACTAACACTACTTTCTACCTTTCTGTCAGAGCAAAATATTTGGTTATAGCTTTCATATACACTGATTTTCTAGTTATAAATTTTTTTATTGACATTCTCTGTCAACCATTTTATTTTTTTGTTCCTTTCCTTTTTTATTTTTTCTTTTTTCCCGTAGACTCTAAGCCATGTTGTCTGTTTGGTTTGGTTACTCATTCTTTAAGGAAGATGAACTTTTCCGGACCAGCTATTTTGATGAATATGCATGTAGGGGGACCCCTGGGCCATGCCCACGTAGCAGACATTTACCTTGTGACTCAGAGTTTCACTTTTACTCTTCTCCATCTTATTTGATAAGGAGCTGTGGAGCTGCTCACAATGATATCTTCTCTGCCACAGGGCAAAGTGCTTCCTACAAATATGGCTTATCTCTGTGAGTCTGTTTTGTTTTGTTTTATGTTTTTTTATTTCGGCATATTATGGGGGTACATAATTTAAGGTTTCAATAAATGCCCTTTCCCCCTCTCCCCCGACAAGTCTGAGTTTCCAGCATGACCATCCCCCAGATGGTGCACATCTCACTCATTATGTATGTATATATCTGCCCCCCTCCCCCCTGCCCAACACCCTATTACTGTAGTACCTATGTATCCACTTAGGTGCTGCTCAGTTAATACCAGTTTGCTGGTGAGTATATGTGGTGCTTGTTTTTCCATTCTTGGGATACTTCACTTAGTAATATGGGTTCCAGCTCTAACCAGGAAAATATAAGATGTGCTATATCACCGTTGTTTCTTAGAGCTGAATAGTACTCCATGGTATACATATACCACATTATATTAATCCATTCTTGGATTGATGGGCACTTGGGCTGTTTCCACAGCCTTGCAATTATGAATTGTGCTGCTATAAACATTCGAGTGCAGGTGTCTTTTCTGTAGAGTGTCATTGGATCTTTTGGGTAGATGCCCAGGAGAGGGATTGCTGGATCAAATGGTAGATTCACTTGTATGGCTTTAAGGTATCTCCATATTGCTTTCCACAGAGGTTGAACTAGTTTGCAGTCCCACCAGCAGTGTAGGAGTGTTCCTCTCTCTCCGCATCCACGCCAGCATTTGTTATTT
>VSMD01120340.1:0-33247 GCA_008750895.1 Mirza zaza
GGGTAGCTCGGACACCCACAGGACAATGGCAGTGCAGGGCGGGGGTGCCTGTGGGAGAGCCTGCCTCCGGCACAGGGCAGCTGAGGAGAGGGTTAACCCTTGGGGTGCAGCAGGGCCGGGGCGGCAGGTGCTCCAGGCAGAGGCAGTAGCAGGTGCGAAGTTTCAGACACAGGATGCCTGTAGAATCTTCTAGCAGCTTGGAGAGCAGAAGCCTAAGGGTCATTGTGTGGGGAGGGTCTGGAAACACAAGAGCCTCGCACACCAGGCACAGAGGCATCGACGCCCAGAAGCTCCTGTCTGGGACCGTGGCTGGGCATGGGTGGGGGAGGGGAGGCAGGTCCTGGCAGCCGGGGACCTGGAGGCTGGTGCAGCAGCCGCCAGGAAGGACTGAAGAGATCTGGGCTCTGGTGGCATCTGGGGGAGAAGGGGGTTCCCCATGTCCGCTTTGGCTCCTCCTGACACGTTCTGCACATGAGGGCTTTTCAAACACAGCACACTGGTGACGTGATTACCTGGCTTGAAAGTAAAACCTTCATCCAGCACCTCCACTGCACCTGGAGTCAGCGACACTCGCACCCGGCTTGTGCTAACTCCGTTGTGTTTGTCCGTCAGCGGGCCAGCGGCCCCCTCGAGCTGGAGCCTGGTGGTTGTTTGCTCACCCCGGAGTCTCCAGGGCCCCACAGAGCCTGGCACACGCTCGGTGGCCAGTTGATGAGTGTTTCATAAATGAATTGAATGAGTGAATGAATGAGCGAATGAATGACTGTGGGGAGGGGCCAGGTTTGAAAATGTGTAGGAGGCAAGCTCACCATGCATGCCCTCTGTGGCTGTGGACACAGGACCGCACCTGGAGAGCCATCGGGACCCATTGGTGTGTGTGTGTGTGTGTGTGTGTGTGTGTGTGCGCGCGCGCGCACACAGGGACACACACACGGGCACACACATGCACACATGCACCTGCACACAGGCACACATGCACCTGCACACAGGCACACACACACACACACATGGGCACACACACATGCACACATGCACCTGCACGTGGGCGCATACACACCTATGTGCATAGACACATGCCCTCACACATGTGCACATGCACACACATGGGTGTACAAACACACATGCACCCGCAAACACACACAGCCGCTCCCAGCTCTGAATGTGGGGCTGTGGTCGGGGCCTGGCCTAGGCCTTCAGAGAACAGCTTGTCCAGTGACTGTCTCTTCCCACACAAGTCCAAGAGCAGTACGAGGCCAGGCCACCCTCACCTGCGGGTATGAGCCAGCGGGCAGGCACTGATTCCTGGGCCCGGGTCCACAGCCGTGTGCATGCCCTTGCCCCTCAGGCTAACGGGGCAGGGGCTTGTCCTCGCTGCCTGAGCGAGGGGAGGGGCCAGGAGAAGGGAGGCAGGCCAGGGCTGGGAGGACGAGCCAGCAGGGTTCTCCAGGGAAGGACCCTGGGATGCAGCTCTATGGTAGACACTTGGCCTTGGAGGGGCCGTGGGGAGGGAGGGAGGTGAGCAGACGGCTGGAGACGCACAGATCAGCAATTTTCCCGCAGGACTTGGCTCAGTGGGGCGAGCGGGCCGGACACCGTCAGGTGGGCCTGCAGGCCGTGCTAGGGGGCCGGCGCCGTCTTCCCTGGGAGACGAGCTGGGAGAGGCAGGAAGGACACTCCACTGGAGGCCTCAGCAAGCGGGTCCTACCAACAGCTTGATGTTGGTCGCTGACCTCCTGAGCTGTGACAGTGAGTGTCTGGGTTCATGACCGCCTGGTGGCACGTCGTGACAGCAGCCTAACAGACTAGGGCAAGCACTTGCCACACACCAGGTCCCAGGCCAGCCACGGCGCTGACAGCTGCCCTGCCAAGGGGCTTGCGACAACCCTTGAGTGAGCGTCATCGCATTCCTGTGCCCTCCTGGGAAACTGAGGCCAAAAGAGTCAGTCATATTTACTTAGAGAGCAGCAGATCCAGAATTTCAGCCTGTTTCTTAAAGGACGGCTATCCTGAACATACAAAGGTTATTTTCCAACTTATGCTTTTCAAACATTTGCGTGTTTGTACCTCTCTCTGCTTGCCTGGTGTTTCCTAGCGAGCACAGCGCCATAAATCAGCACCGGAGGAGGGGCCGCCTAGAGCCATCCTTCCCAAAGGCCCGCACAGTCGACTCTCAAAACCCTCCCAGCCGCGGCCTGGCGCTGCGCAGAGCGCCACGGAATCCCGGCGCATTTGCAAGGTGGGCTGACCCAGGTATGCTGAGAGTCACATCCGCGTCCGTCACTGGCTGACACACGTCTGTATTTCTCAAGTCGGGGGACTGAAGTGGCGCGTGCGGTCTCAATTTATCTCCCTCATATTTTCTGAATTCGCTTTCAAACGGAGCCAGCGCCCGCTGGGATTACGGTGGCGCCGCTGAGGGAGGGACGCTGCCGCGGGATGCCAGGCTTTAGAGAGATTTGTGGGACAGGAGGCAGCGCAGGCGTCTGCGCACAGAGAGGGCTTTGCCCGAGCTCTGGGAGGCTTTCCTCTCCTTTCAACTCCCTCCCCTCGGGTCCCAGTTTAAAAGGAAAAACAACACGATCAACAGCCCTGCCTGAGGCCACCTTCCCAACGCCCAGCTGCCCCTGCCCTCTGGGTCTCTGCCCGCTCCCTCTCGCCCTGCTGGGGGTCCCACCGGGCCAGGACCTTGCCTGGCTGGTCCTTGCAGGGCGCTGCGCTCAGGCGTGCTTGCTGGATGCGTGAGCGGGGACGAGGACCGAGGAAACTGCTCACCCTTCCTGCTCGACGGGCTCCTCTGAGGCTCTTGCTGCACACGGCACGAGCTCCCACTTCTGTTCGCCCACTGTCCAGGGCCTCACAGCCCTGCCGAGGCCACCTGCGGCCCTGGGTCCCCAGGCGAGATCCCAGTCCAGTCTGATCCAGCCGGCTCCTTCCAGCTCGTGGACGGCTGTGTCTCCCTGTCACCAGGAGCACGCTGCTTTGGGCAGGACAGGCCCCAGGCAGGGCACCTGGGCTGTCCCAGCCAAGGGGCCCCAGAGCCACCCCCATGGCTTCCCCATCCCTCCGGGGCGCCCTGGCTCTGCTGAGGCCACCTCACCCGCAGCGGGCTGCCCTGTCGGCCCCCGCCACCCAGGGCCCCGGGTCACTCTGCCAACTTCCCATCTGTCTGCTGAGCCCCCAGAAGCCGTCTCCTCCCGGGCTTCCCTGACAGCTCCCAGCACACTCTGTGTTATTCTGCGTAGCAATGGAAAATTCCAGGACGGAAGTGGAGGTCAAGGCGTCGCCTGGCCTCAGGTTGCGCCAGCAGCATGGGCGCTGAGGCGCAGGCTGGCTCCCCAGGGCCGCTTACCCGGCGGCTTGAGGCACCTGTGGCGAGCTGCACGGGGACCTTGTGAGGCCCTGCAGGGCAGGAAGAGGGGCTGCAGCGGGGGCGCCGGGTCCAAGGGGACTAGGGGAGGAAGGGCTGGCCCTGGGATTAGGGACCCTCCCAGCTCCCTCTGCCCTTGCCACAGGGGACTCCCCACCCAGCAGGTCAGTGAATACCTGTCTCCGTCATGGCCACTCTCACCTGTGGGGCCCCTGTCCCACAGACAGGCCCCACAGCACCAGCCGCAGCACGGCCGGGGATTGCCGTGCTCAGAGGAAGCGCCCCTCCACCCTTCCTCTGATGCCAGCGCCCCTCCTGCCCATGACAGCAGCCCCCACAGCCCCTGCTTGGGAGCCGCGTCCAGGCAGAGGGGCCCTCGCTGGCCCTGCCCTCGCCGGCCAGGTGGCAGCCCAGCCGAGGGCCGCCCAGAGGAGCTGGGTCCCGAGTGCTGCTTCTGGAGCGTGCACAGGCCTTGCAGAGCCAGGGTGGCCGGGGCGGGGTGTCTGCCTGACCCTGCCGCACACAGGGCTGGGCTGGCCTCCTCATGGGCCTGAGCCCCCTTCTCGCGGGAAGGTTCCCTTTGGCGCCCTCAATGCCGGTGCCTACGGGACTGAGCTGTCCGTTCTCCCTCACTGAGAGTACGGCAACTCTGAGCCCGGGGCAGGCTGCCGTGGCTGCCGTAGGGAATCCCCTCACACCTGCTGGCGTCAAACAGAGATTTGCTGTCACAGACCTGGGCCCCGAAGTCTGCAGTCAAGGAGTCCGCTGGGCTGCACGCCCCTCGGCCTTCTCTGGCTTCTGGGGACTCGGGTGTTCGCTGCTTGTGACCACGTCGCTCGGACCTCTGCCTCCGTCTTCCTGCAGCTGTCTTCCTCTGTGCCCTGCCCTCCTCTGCCTCCTGGAAGGACACGTGGCATTGGATTTAGAGACCACTCAGATGCTCCGGGACGATCTTATCACTAAGACACGGAGTGGATTCTGCAGAGACCTTTTCCAAATAAGGTCACTTTCTGGAGTTCCGATGGGGATGTGGACAGATCTGGGGAGGCTGAGGCTGTGGCTCTCTCTACCCAGGGGCTCCCCGCGCCAGCACACCCCCATGTCACGCCTCCACGAGGCCAGCCCTAGAGGGCGCAAAGCCCCTGTCCTCCCCCCAGGGTGGGGGCTCGCCCTCCACGTGTGAGCACGAGGGGCCACTGCAGGACCCCCGGACCAGGACGCCCACTGACGTCACGCGCCACGGCGCCTTCTCCTGGCGTGAACTGCAGCTCCGCCTCCCGACGCCCGCTGGTCCGCCCACTCTGCCCACTTCCTCACCGGGAGGATCCTGCAGCGGCTGTTTCCCACCAAACAGGGGAGGGGTGGCACCTGGGTGCACTGCGGCCTGCCCAGAGAGGCACAGGCTGGTCTTGAACCTGGGCTCAGACCTCCACCTGCCCTGCCTCCGCCCCGGCTGCCCTGAGGACCCCTCCAGCGTCAGTGCCCGGTGGCGGCTTGCTGGCTACAATGTGAACTTCGTGGAATAACAGGAAAATGGAGCTGCTTAAATTCTCTCTCATTTGTCTCTGCGGGCCTCTGTGCTCCTGCCGCGGGTCTCGGCCTGAGGGAGACCGCGTGCGGATACCGCCGTCACCGACTGGCAGCGCGGCGATGGGCGGTGGGGCGCGGCTCCCCCAGCCCACTGCCTGGCCGTCCTCTCCCCGCATCTCCCTCTCTCAATTCAACCCGGCAGCCACGGCTCCGAGGGGTTCAGGCTGTGCGCTCTGCGCTTTAATTAGTGGTCACTGCGAATGGAGTTGTTCCCAGGCCTGCCGCGATTCTATTAAAATTTTCCTTTGTAGACGCCAGGCATAGCCCGATTCTGCAAAGGAACAAAGGAAACAGAAATCCAGGGCAGAGCTCTGCTCTCATGAGCAAGTTACACACTTCTTGCTTGTCACTGCCTGCGGCAGCCTGGCAGGGGGCGACCCGCAGGTGCGGCGTTTGTGCTAGCTCAGGCCTCCTGCGCCTGGACGCTGTGCCGAGGGAGATTCTGACACGCCGAGATGGTCTCGGCCGCCAGAGTGCGGCGACCAGCTAGCGACGGGCCTGCCGTGGTCTCAGGCGAGGGCGAGGGGCCCGAGGTCTGCTCCCCAGGCAAGCCCTTCGGTGTGGCCGCCCTGCCCCGAGTCACCAAGGGATGGTTCCCAGCTCAGGCGCTCAGCGAGGCCCCGGCAGTGGCCACCACGGTGCAGCCTGTGGCACACTCTGAACTGCGGTGGCATCCCAGGGGCCACCCTCAGTCTCAGGGTTTGGGGAGTGGAGCCAGGAGGAGTGATTGATTGTCCCGTGGGCCCTGCTGTGTGGCCACATGGGCACAGATGCCCACATCTGCATAGACTCCACACCCCATGCTTGCTCGTGTGGACCCGGCTCCTGGAGACCCGCTGCAGGTTTCCCTGGCGCAACCCCGACCTCTACAAAGCGCTCGGGACCCCCTGCCCACGGGTAGGAGGTGACCGCAGCCTCCTCCACTCTCCAGGACAGAAACGCCGCCCTGACAGGTGAGGACACCGTGAGGTGAGGGCCTGTTAGTGGCCGAGCAAAGACGGGGCCTGTGTCTGCTGCTGGGCCACCGAGGACACGGCGTGGCCACTCCACCACGCAGAATCTAATGGACGCTGACCGCTCGCTGCTCGTCCTGGCTTCTGAGCACCCGGATGAGGCGGGATTCTCGCGTCCTAAATCCGTTTATAAGGCAGCTTCATAAATGAGCCAAACATTAGACATTTAAACTTCTCAGGCAGATGAGTCCCCCTTTTGCCGTCCGGCGTGCCCACACTCGCCTTCGCTTCGGCCACGGGTCACTGGCTGCATTCCTGTACTCGTGCATTCACTCCGCGCGTGACAGCCACTGAAGGGTGCCCCCCCCCCCGTGGTTGGCACCAGGCTGGAGCTGGGGGTGCCTTCATGGACCCACTTTCCAGTTTGGGATGTGGGCACGCGGCAGATCACCGCGCAGACAGTGAGACGGAGCCTCACAGCTGCAACGAGCCACAACTGGAAGCTGGCGCCCAGGGCCACTCAGGGGCCCTGCCTCCCTCCCTAGACTCGCCTGCAGGGTGCTGCCTCACACTCTGACTCCCCCGAGGGTTCCTGACACTTTCTCACGCTGCCGTAGCTCAGCTCCATCCGTTTTACCTCTAACTTGTGGCTGCAGAATCCTGCGGCCTTGACTCTGTTTCCCCCTCTCTGGCTCTCTCTTCTGGGTTCTTAGGTGCTCAAGTTCCCCGTCATTGCTGGTGTCCGGGCAGCATTCACAATTTATATTAGCTGTGTGGATTTGTCAAAATGTCGCGTTGCTCTTGGTGGTAACTGATCCACAAAACGCATGGCCAGCTTCCCGGCCCGCGCACATACCATCTGGTGTTCGGGTATCTGTACTTTAAATGTTCCCCAGACAATGTTCTGTCGCAGACAAGGCCACAAGAAGTCTGTTATTTCGGCTTTGAAAATCCCGTCTGTATGTGACGATAGAGTTATGTAATTTCTGAATCAAAATAATCCCATGTAATGTAGGTAAATGCTGCATTTCTGATGTTTATAGACAGTCTGTGTTTTGGAAAATACAAATTGATTGGGCACAGTGGCTCACGCCTGTAATCCTGGCACTCTGGAAGGCTAAGGCAGGAGAATCGCTTGAGGTCAAGAGTTCAAGACCAGCCTGACCAAGAGTGAGACCCCGTCTCTACTAAAAATAGAAAAATCAGCTGGGCATGGTGGCACATGCCTATAATCCCAGCTACTCGGGAGGCTGAGGCAGGAGGATTGCTTGAGCCCAGGAGTTTGAGGTTGCTGTGAGCTAAAATGAGGTCACTGCACCCTTGCTGGGGTGACATAGTGAGACCCTGTCTCAACAACAACAACAAAAAATGAAAAAAAGAAGTAAAAGAAAACAAAAATGCTGGATCAAACCCTAGTCAAAAGCCTAGTTCATCGGGAAAACACCTGTGTGTTGTTTTCCCTTCCTGGTGTGACTGGGGCTCCTATCGGTGACGCTGTCTGACCGGCAGGATGGGAGGTCAGAGGCCATTCCTGGCCGAGACCCAGCCCCCTGCCCAGCAGCCAGGCACAGCGAGGGTCTTGGTGGCAGTCAGCTCTGGCTGGCTTGGGGGCACTGCCTCTGCAGAGGGACCCGGAGGCCTGGCCCGCTCCTTTGTGCTGCGCACTCCTGCTGCGTGGTGTGCGGGGCTCCTCTTCTCTCTCCCAGTCCCGGCGCAGGAGCTGCTGACCCCGCGTGGGGACTTCCACTCAGCTCAGGACCGGGGCGTCCAGGAGCCTCCCTCGGCCAGGCCAGGGCCGGTTCAGGGGTGGCCTTCGGGGACAGCTCCAACAGGGATGCTGGCCATGCGTTTTGTGGATCAGTTACCACCAAGAGCAACGCGACATTTTGACAAATCCACACAGCTAATATAAATTGTGAATGCTGCCCAGACACCAGCAATGACGGGGAACTTGATCACCTAAGAACCCAGAAGAGAGAGCCAGAGAGGGGGAAACAGTCAAGGCAGCAGGATTCTGCAGCCACAAATTAGAGGTAAAACGGAGGGAGCTGAGCTACGGCAGCGTGAGAAAGTGTCAGGAACCCTCGGGGGAGGCAGAGTGTGAGGCAGCACCCCTGCTCCCGGCCCCAGGGCGAGTCTAGGGAGGGAGGCAGGGCCCGTGAGCGGCCCTGGGCGCCAGCTCCACCTCACTGTCTGTGCGGTGATCTGCCGCGTGCCCTCCAGGATGTCGGTCAGGAGGATTTGGCCTTTCGGGGCACTGGACTGGGGACCATGCTGGACCACAGCGTTACCACTGTTGGGGGCCGGGTCCAGCTGCAGAGCTCAGCAGAGGCGGGGGAGGACCCGCAGGGGTGAGGGCGCAGACACACGGGGAAGACAGACGGCGACTCTGCAGACATTGCAGTGCCGGCTTCCGTGGCCTGTCTGTCCTGGCCCGGTCGGGGATCCAGCGAGGCGGGACAGGCTGCTAGCCAGTGGCCACCTGCCGGTGTGTGCAGAGGCTGCGCCTGCAAGGCCCCTTTCTCACCTCTCCTGGGGTGTCCCCGTCACGCCCCTCCCTGCTTCCTTGGTGGTCCCGGCCACACCTGAGCCCAGGCCACCCTGTCCTCCAGAAGGTACCTGCCCTGTGACAAGGGCTCCAGGTGTGCTGATCGTGGTTCTTACCAGTGTCCCAGCTGCAGGTCTGGCCCCTCCACTCTGTCCCCACCCTATGGGCTTCCTGAAAGCCTTCTCTGCTTTCCCTCTGGCCTCCCTGGGGATATAAAGAAAATCCAATCTCTCCTGCTGTCTTTTCTCTCTGCCCGCCAATTCTAAGTTACCCCCATCCTGAGCCTCTTTGAAGTCCTCTGAGCACAGGGCACTGACTTTCCCTTTCAGGCCTCGGCAGAGGCTGTTCCCTCTGCCCTCTCAGCTGAGTATCCTGTGCTCACTCTCCAGGCCCTCGTAGCCACCCCTCCTCCAGGGGGCCAGCCGTCCATGCGCTGGGTGGCCTTGAGGCTGCTCCAGGCTGGGGCGCCCCCGCTCCTGCAGCAGCAGCCCAGTAGCAGAGCTGCCCTGTCTCCAGGACCTGTAGAGCCTGCCCTCCCGCAGGCTCCGTGGCGGCTGCATTCCACATTGGTATCCCCAGGGTCTCTGGCACTAGCAAGGGGTGTAGCATGTAGTAGGTGCTCGTTTAATGCTTGCTGACTGAATACATGCAGAGGGCCCACTGTGGCTAAGATCTCTCGGGATTTGACTCTTCCCAATAGCCGCAGTGTGAACTTGGGCAGGTTACTTAACCTCTGGGCTTCTGTGCTCTCACTCTTAGTGGGTGGGGGGACGGTAGTGAAAGCTGGCGATTGTTGAGCCTTTGTCAAGTCTGTGCCGTTGCTCCTCTGCACTCTTCCTTGCGGTAGCCCATCCAGCCCTCACCCCCACCGCTAAAGCAGCATGTTTCCATGGAGACCTGTTTGTTGGGTAATCGAGGCCCAGGGAGGGCGAGGGCTGGCTGGGGCCCCAGCAGGCCAGGAGAGGTGGAGCTGGGGGAAGGAGGGAGGAGGGGCTGCCCGGAGGATGCCCAGAATGGGGCCCGGGCAGGCGTGGGGAGGCACACCAGTGCTGTCTGCTCCAGTCTCTAGCCAGTCTTTGGCCTCCTGTGGACGCAGCTTCCTGGGGCGTGGGCAGGCAAGGCTGAAGAACCGGGGCCTCTTCCTCTCCCCTCCTTTTCTGGCCCATCTTATGCCTGCAGGTGCTTCCTAGGCTGGGGACTTGGGCCACTCAGGGAGGGAGCCAAGAGAGAGGTGCAGGCTCCTGTCCTCAGCAGCCTGGCCTGGCCCTCTGTCGGAGCAGAGCTCTGTGCCTTCCACGTCTGTAAATAAGTGATTGTCTCAGGAGCTTCCAATGCCCGCCCCGCCCCACCCCTGGGAACCTCCCACTCTCTGCTTCTATGGGTTTAACTTGTTTAGAGCCACATATAGGTGAGGTCACACAGCATTTGCCTCTCTGGGCCTGGCTTATTTCACGCAGCATGACGTCCACCGCGTCCATCCCCGTTGTTGCGAATGGCGGGATTTCCTTCTCCCTAGAGGCTGTGTCCTGTGTGAGCCACACATTGTCTGCGTCCAGCCGTCCACGGAGGGTCACTTAGGATGACCCTCATCTTGGCTGTCGTGAGCAATGAGCAGTGGACACAGGAGTGCAGGTGTCTCTGTGACATACCGGTTCCATCTCCTTTGGGTGCATTAGGGTGCATACCCTGCGTCGGGGTCGCTGGATCTTGGAATAGTTCTGTTGGCAGTTTTTCAAGGAACCTTCACACTGCTTTCCATAATGGCGACAGTTCTGTAAATAATTCACCACTGAGTCCTTCCCCAGCCCCTTGGAGACTGGTTCCTGACAAGAAGACCTGAAGGAAATTGTTTTAAAAATGTAAATGAATGTTTTATTTAATATTCAAGTCAAAAAAGCTCTCTTCACGGTATAGCTGGGCTTCCAGGAGACGTGGCAGGAAGGAGGATGGTGCCGTGTCCTGAGCACCCGGAGCAGGCCCGGTGCTCTCGTTCCGTGCATGTCCTTGGGCCAGCAGTGCCGGCACAGCGCAGATGAGCCCATCCCTGTGTACAGAATCCTGCAACGGCAGCAAAGCTCAGTTCTCACTGCCGTCACGTCTAAATGTTCTCCTCCTCGGAGCCTGGGTGACACCCTTCCAGGGTGACACGGACCCAGACGCCTGCCATCGGGGGCAAGGTCACACGCCTGCCTTCTGAGGCCACCTGTTTGTCTGCATGGAGCCGGTAGAGGGGAAAGAGGATGGAGAATTTCAAATGGGAGGGTTTTGGGGCCTGACCTGGAAGTGGCACAGACCATTTCTGCCCATGTCACCAGGATGGGACATACCTAGTCTCAGCACCTGAGTTCAATGACATTTAGAAAATGCAGTTGGCCATGGCAGCCCAGAGAAAAGGGGAAATGGGCCAGTGAATGCTATTCAGTCTCTGCCAAATTTTCCATCCAATTCTGCAGGAATGGGAAGACGTTCTTGGAGGGGCAGGGCAGCTTCCTGAGGCCTGGATCTGACCGGTCCCCTAACCTCAGTGTCTTAGCAGCTACCTGTGGCTGTGGGTGTCTCTGTGGGCACATCCGAGTCACGAGCTTGGATCTGCTGGTGGTCACGACTCAGCTCCCCTACCCACATCCTTGGGCCTTGGTTTCCCCAGGTGGAGGACAGAGTGGTTGGACAAGAAAACTTCCAACTGTGGCCCATACACCCTGATACAGCCCTCACTGTGCTTTCCCCCGTGGGCCTGAGGAGGGAGGTCTCCCCACACTTGGGTGTGTGTGTGTGTGTGTGTGTGTGTGTCCCACGAGGGGCAAGGCAGGGAACACATGGGGCAGTGTTTGGGAAGTGGATACAGCACAAGATAGAAGGCTCTGCTGCCCAGCCTGAACGGATCTAGCTAGTATCATCTTCAAAAAACTTCTTTTCATGATTTTACTGGTAATGCGTGTCCATTGTGTGAAATTTAAGTGATGATACCCACCTCCAAAACAACCCAGTAAATATAAGTGCACTGGCACTGGGACACAAGCCCTGTTGGTTGACATCTGGTGTGTTATGTTCAGTCCTCACACATTGACACCTAGACCTCTACATGCACTTGCGCACGCGCGCGCGCGCACACACACACACACGCCTGAATGCACGTGAGTATGTTTCCATAGTTGAGATCTTATTTCAAATATAGTTTTGGATCCTTCTCTTTGTGGCATGATTCCCCATGTGATGACAGACTTTCTATAAACTGTCCCATGAGTGTTCCAGTCCATGAATCTGCTGCGGTGACTGGTTTAGTCTTCCCCAAGGTTTGGTATCTGGATTGTTCCCATTTCCTAGTCCTCTAAGCAATGTTGTGATGAATGTCTTAGTTCACTTGAGCTGCTGTAACAAAACAGACTGGTGGCTTAAACAACAGTCCTTTGTTTCCCACAGTCTGGAGGCTGGAAGTCCAAGATCAAGGTACAGCCTGGTCAGGTTCTGGTGAGGGCCTCTTCCCGGCTCGCAGAGGGCTGCCTTCTCACCACGTCCTCGAATGGTGCAGAGAGCAAGCAGGCTCTCTGGTGTTGCTTCTTGTAAGGGCACTGATCCTGTGAGCCCAGGGCCCCACCCCATGACCCCATCTAACACTATTCTCCTCTCAAAGGCCCCACCTCTGTCATGTTGAGGGTTAGGGCTTCAGCATATGAATTCTGGGGACACACAATATTCTGTCCATAACAGGGAACAACTTGGATGTAGCCTTACTTGCTTTCTGGACTGTGTCCTTAGACAGCATCCTTGGAAGCACAGTGGTCAGTTTCATGGGTGTCCTCACATCTACAGCTCCTGACTTCTGTAGCAAGGAGCAAGTGGAGCCTGGAGTTTGGGCCTCGCTTGTGCGTCCACCCTGAAGTGGCAGTGGCTGTTGTATGTGAGGTGTGGCAATTGCAGCCTGTTTCCCTGGGGCTGGATTTGCTCAGCTGTGGGTAGAGTGGAGCAGTTATTAATATAACATTTTCTCCAGGTTCCTTGGGCTAGATTGACTTTGGCAAGGAGGAAACTGACAGAGAGAGAGAGAGAGAGAGAGAGAGAGAGAGAGACAGAAGGGCCTATTAGCCTTGAAATTAATTGTTCTACTCTAGCAAAAAGGCGTGTCAGCAACGCTGGTACCAAAGTTGGCTTAGAAACCATGGAACTCAGCCTCAGCACCATGACCTTGACTAAATACCCAATAAGGTGAATTTACCAGACTCTGCCTCTCCTTGGATCTGCACCAGCTCAGGCTCCAGAGCCGGTCTTGGGCTCCAGCTGGGCGGCAAGAGCACACAACAGAGGACCAGAGTCTGGGCAGGCGGACCCCGGTCACCATCTGCCTCCTTCCTGCTATGCAGCCCTGCCCACGGAGCTTTCCCACGGAGCTATGGGGGAAGGCTCCCCTGCGAGAGTCGCACCCAGGGCAAACCCAACAGGCTTGAGCAGAAAATGGAAAGCCCGTGGGTGAGGAAGTCGGAGCGCGCAGCAGGTGCTCGGGCAGTGGGAGCCGTGCCCAGCAGCGCTGACCCGCAGGGGAGCACCCAGGCTGGCCGTCAAAGGCGCTCCTTCCCCCGCACATGCCCGGGAGGACCTGGGTGCAGATCCCTGCCCCAAACAGCGGCGTGTCTTCCGGCAGCTCCCGGCTTCCTCCAGGCCTGTTTCCTCATCCGTCAGTGAGGACAGGGACCGTCCCCAGCTGTGAGCCCAAGCGCCTGTTCCGAGAGCAGGTCCACGAGTGGTTGCTACCTGCTCAATGCTCTCCCTGGCCCACAAGCCCCAGTCCTCCTTATTCGACACAGAAATAAGCAGTTGTCACGGGCTTGTCGACCCCTGGCAGCTCACAGCTGGGAGGGCCTGGCAGACTGGAGTCAGCCACCTCATTGCGCAGACAGGAAACTGAGGCTCGGGAGGGAAGGGAGCAGCCTCCAAACCGCACGGTCCCTGGCAGCTGCATCCTGAGAGGGGCCCAGGCACAGCACAGGCCCTTTGCACGTCTCCCCCAGCCTGCCCACCGCGACTGCGCGGCAACCCCGCGAGGCGCTCCAAAGCCTGAGCGCCTCACCTGGGCTGCCCAGGGAATCAGGGCAGCCCCTGCCGGGCCTCGCAGAGTGAGCATGTCGGGAAAGCCGCGTGAGTGAGGACGGAGCGTGCGCCGAGGGCAGAGGCAGGACTGAGGCCTGGCCACAGAGGAGCAGGCCCGGCCCCGAGGGGCTGGAAGGCCCAAGAGAGTCACCAGCTGCAAAGTCTCACAGAGGAGACGGGGCAGGGGTGGGGATCTGGAGCTTTCTCGAGAGTGCACCTGACTTTTTCCAGAAACTTCTGGTGCCTTGTGAAGTGTGACTCGGGAAGGAAGGGAGGGGACCAAAGTAGCGGAGCCCACTGTGTGGCCCTGGCTGCCTGGCTGTCACCTGTATCTCAGGAACCATGCTGTGAGACAAGCTGCAGAGCTGCTGTCCTCACCTGGAGCCTGGAGGAGCGCTGCTGGCCCGGCTGCCCCGGCTGGGGACGCAGGGGCACACCCGGGGCTCACTCCAGGCCACGCACTTCCCTCCACACCATCAGCAGCAAGAGTTAGAGTCCCTGGAAAGCTACTGGAGCCCCATGCCCCGTGCCTGTCCCCCAACTCGGGCGCTGAGCCAGGGGCACTCTGTGCAGAGGCTATAAAATGAGCAACTGAATTTTGGTCATCAGGAACTCAGTTGAGGGAAAAACATGCTTTCAAGGGATTAGTTTTCTTACAAACCAGCATGAGAAAAGTAAAGCGAAAGGAGAGTGGCGGGGAGAAAGGACGCTTTCTAAATTTACAACAGGATTCATTATTCATGGGCTGCTTTGCAAAGGCCAAAGCTGCAGAAAGGAGCCCCACGAGAGCAGGGAGGGCCACGGCTGCATCTAGGTGCCTTCGCCAGGGAGCCACAGGCAGAAGGAAGTGACAGACAGATGACCTTCTGACCGCGGGAGGAGGTGGGGGTGGGGCGGGCACGTGGCTCTGGCACAGCTGGGCTCCATCAGAGGGGCCGGGTCCCCTCTCCAGCAGGGCTGGTCTCTGTGGTTGGTGGCCCAGTGCCCGCCCGGAGGTTAGGTTCATGCAGTTACCTGGCACAGGAGTAGGAGACAAAAGAAAGTCAGGTGGGGGCTCTTATGCTTATACATGGGACCTAATTTACTTACATAATAGTGCTATGAATGGATATTGGCCATTTTGCAGAAGAGGACACTGAGGGTCTGAGTGGTAAGATAGAGGGCCAGTGTCACACGGATGGTGTCGTGGCTGAGGCCTCAGGCTTGAAGAGCGCGTCCCGTGGTCTTTCCCTCCCCGCCACTCCTGGGCTTGCCTCTTCCCTTCGCTGAGGCTGCTGGTGCGTGTGAGGCCGGGAGATGCAGGAACCAGGAGGAAGACCTGCCACACGCCTCTCCCAGGAGGCCCTCCCGCCTTCCCCATGGCATGGCACGGTGGTGCTTTTGTCACAGGAGGAGAACGTGGCTCTGGGAGCTCGGGTCCCGCCCAGGGCTGTGTGACTGCCGCTTGTCGGCTCCCGCTGGCACACCCCCGTGAGGGCAAGGCTGCCTGGTGCCCTGGCTGCCAGGAGCTGCCAACACCCAGCAAGAGACGGGCCCCATGGAGAGAGGCTGCCTGGCTGGGGCTGAGCCGGGGGTCCTGCAGGTGACGCTGTCTCCCTTTAAAGGCCCCAGAGTGAGGATGTCCCCACTGTCCCTGCCGCGTGTGGAGCGCCGGTGCTGTGCCTGGCCCCGCGCTGGCAGCCGGCACCCTATGCTCGCTTCGCCGCTGGACAGCCCACGGAGGGAGGTGCTGTCACAGTCCCCACTGTGCAGACAAGGAAACTGAGGCGCTACAAAGAGCAAAGGACTTGCCTAAGGTCACAGCCTTGTGGGTGAGCTGGGTCTAGACCCAGATACTGTTCTCTTTCCAGAAAATCCGTTGCTCAAAATGCAGAGGCCAGAGGGCCACCAGGAACTCTGTAGCAAAGGCAGGTTCACATGCATAGGAGGAGGAACATTTTAAGAAATATTTTTTCACTGCGACTCATCTGCAGTTCAACCCAGTTCCAGTTTGGGGGCTCCTCTGCCTGGGCCACATTCATGCACCCAGGTTTCCAATGGCTGCATCTCCGCCAGAGTGGGGCTGTGTCTGAGGCGGGAGAGGGAAGGATGGGGCTCCTCCAAGGTTGGGGGCGTCAGCTCCTGACACCCAGGACTCAGTGGTTCCAGGGACACGGGTGACCCAGGCTCCTGCCTTGACTGCTACAAGTGACAAGGGAGGCCCCAGGTGAGAGCCCACCCAGGGGCTCTGATCCTCAAATAACTTTAGCAGCAAAGAGAAGAGTTTCAAGAACATGGCAGGCAGGATGCCAGTGATAACTCTTTGCTGGGAGGACAAAACTTTGGTGACTTTAGGACAAAGCTCATTCAGCTTGGTATGACATTGGGGACCAATGTGCAGAGATCCCAACCCCTCCCTGGCTCTGGAAGGTGTGCAGAGAACACGCCTTGCCAAGTCAGCCAGGCAGCTGGGGGAGGCCCTGCCCCCTGGGGACTCGGCCTTAGTGGCAGGTGGTCAGCCACCAGCGGGGGTGCCACTGACTCCAAGGTCATCATGGACAAAGTGTGATCCCGGGAATGCAGAGATGACTAGACCACAAAGCACCGACTAGGAGTCAGGGCTGCCTGGGTGTAGGGATGCCCTCCCTCTGCTTGTGTCCCCAGGAGTGGTTCCATGGAGGTACAGGCCCAGGGGGCCCTGAGCCCTGTGCAGCTGAGCACGGCCTGGCTTCCTGCAGGGCGGCTCCTTGGCTGGGTCCTGAATGTGGCAGGAGAGCCAGGCTGCGGCCAGAGGAGATGTTCTCAGGAGAGCGGGCAGCACAACAGAGACAGGGAGAGGGACACGACACAGGCTGCCTGTATGCATATGTGTGTTTGCATGTGTGCATGTGTGTATGCATGTTTAAGTGTGCACAAATGGGTGAATGTAGCGCAAGTGTATGTGTATGTGATTGAGTGTGTGCATGGGTGAGCGTGTATGTGTCTGAGTGTGTGTGTGAGTGTGTGAGCAGGTGAATGTAGCACTTGCGTGTATGTGTGTCACCACTCCAGGAGCAGCGTGTCTGCAGTGTGTACCGTGTGAGGTGGCTGGGGGAGAGTGAGGGGAAACCGGGCTCTGGAGGACACAGGAGCCTGACTCGAACCCAGAGTCTTATCCCAGAGGCCACGGGGAGCGATGGACGGAGCTTGAGCAGGGCAGGACACGGGCAGGCTTGTTCTTTCCCAAGCCCCTGTGGGAGTTGTGAGCAGTAGAGGCCCGGTTGGGAGCAGGCCCGGGTCGGGGAAGGTGGCCATGGTGGACCGAACCGGGCGGTTTCAGGAGGGTTGCAGATGGGACCCTGGGACTTGTCACTGGCCAGGCGCGGGTGTGGGTGTGCGGCCGGGCTGAGAGGGCTGAGGGCCGTTCTCCAAGAAGGGCAAACATGCGGAGACCTGGCCGTCAGCAGTTGGCCCTGGCGGAGACGTGCCCGGGAGACCCTCCCGGGACAGCGCGCCCGCCCTCTTTCCTCCCCAGACACGGAGCCCAGAAAGAAAAGCAGCCAGTGATTAAATCACTGTTTGGCAAGGTCAGCGCTGCAGCGAGGATGACAGCAAACAGGCAGGTACGGAGCTGGCACGGCAGGCGGAGGCCCGGGAGGAGGCCCGGGAGGAGGCCCAGGAGGAGCGGGTGCAGAGCGAGCGCCCACGCGATCCTGGCTTCAGGCCGCGTCACTGGGGCTTCACTCACTGTGTCCCCCACACACCGAGCACTGTGGGCACCCTGGCAGGAGACCAGGAGACCCTGGCTAGACTCGACCTCTGACCCTGGGGGCTTTCATCTGCCTTCCGCCCATGCCCGCAGCGCCTCCACTGCGCCCAGAGCACACCCTGCCCTGCGCACGGCCAGCCCCCACCGTCAGGGCCTGCCACCCTGGGGCCCCTCCACGGTGGCTCGGTCTGCACTGGGGGCTGCCAGGGGTGCTGGGAGGACACGCCCAGACGAGCCCCAAGCACGGTGCACAGGAGGAGGTGGACCCGCACCCCGCTCCTGGGGTGCGCTTTGCGCCGTCTCCCTGGGCGCCAGCGGTACCGAGCGCCCTGCCCACAAAGAGGGCCTCTTGTCACTGCGCCCTGAGGTGGGGGCCTCCTTTGTGCCAGCTGCCAGCTCCCTACGGGCACCACTCACACTCGCAGCCTCATCTGCTTCTGGGGCCCCAGTCGCAGGACTGGAGGAGACAGGCGGCGTCCAAGTTAAGCAATAAACGTGGAAAACAGACTGTCCTGGAGCCTGGGCACGGGACAGAGGGGACTGGCTGACCCCAAGGCCCAGGAAACCTCTGTAAGCTGTGACTGGATGCGTGTGTCTCGTCTCTGCAATTCAGAGAGGCCCTGGCTGCGGAGGGTGGTGGGTCGGGAATCCCCGGGGGGGTAGAGGCAGGGAGGACCCCAGCGTCCTCTGACGTACCACCGGGGGCTTCCATTCAGGGCTGCGAGATGCCTCCAGCTGCGGTGCTGTGGGCAGCCTAAGCACAGTGGAGCCCGGGACAGGACCTCAGGGTCCCCCAGACCAATTGCAAAGATTCACCGCAGGCCTGTGGGCTTCCGGGGAACTGGACTTGCTCAAACCAGCGAAGATTCAGTCCGAGTTTGAATCGTGGCTCTGGGCTCTTGCAGCAGCAGCAGCTCACACAAGTTATTTGTCTCTTCGGACTCTCCTTTTCACATCTGGGGGTTGGAAAAGGCACCTGCTCCTCTGCTGAGGGCCCTGAGCACACAGGTGCGAAGGTGTGGGTGGGGTGAGTCCTGCGTCAGTGCTTCTCACTGCGTAGTGGCATCTGTGCATGCCACAGTGGGCCGAGGGGCCCAGACCTCAGCCCTGCTCCCGTCGCCCGCCCAGTGGACCACTCCGAGCCCAGAGCTCCTCACCCAGAACCCTGCCCTGCTCGTGGCCAAGGCTCCTTGTTCCAATTGAGCCTGGTCTTTACGTGTTTATCTTCCTTGGAGGGAAAGACGAAAGCAGTGGTGCATCTGCAATGCTGTCATTGGTCACTGGTGCCAATCCAGCCCCTCCAAGTGGGCAGCGGGGCTCACTGTGGGGTGTGCTGCCGTGTGCACCCAGGGGGCAGGTTTACGTGCTTTGGTGATCCGGTTTCAGGGTGAAGCGCCAGGGCTGGTGCTGGAATCAGGGACTGGGAACAGGTCTTCTTCAGCCTCCTGGCTTGGGCACTTGGCCTCATGGCAAATCTGCCAACATGGCCCCTGGCCAGGCAGCAGGCCCCTCCGCACCCCGGGCTTACCCACCTGCAAGGGGAGGACATTAGGATCCTTCCATTGCTAACCTTTGTGTCGGCCTTCCCGTCCCGGCGTCTGCCAGAATGCCTAGGCGCAGTTCTCCTTCCCCCGCGCCTTCTAAAGTGCGTCCCCACCAGGCAAGTCCTCCCCTGCTAAGACACAATTACATTTCCCAAATTAATTATGCACCTGACAGCAGGGTAGTGATTTTCTTAATTTCCCCTGTAATTACAGTGGAAGGACAGTCATCCCTGAGATCCCTGGGAGGCGGCACGGGCTCTGGCAGTGAGCACCGGACCTGCAGATGCGCCACCTGCGTGCGCAGGACCTCACGGGAGCCCCGGAGCGCAGTGCCGGCTGTCCCTCCGAGGTTCCTTGTCACGTGTGCCCTAGCTGCGAGGGAGGGGCTTCCATCGCAAGGCAGGCGCAGCGTGGCTGGGGTTCTGGTACCATTTCACAGGTAGGAACATCAGAAGGGACCAGATGGCCTATAGACGGCCTTTGGTGCTCAAGGTCCACCTGTCCCTCAAAACAGAACATGCGTGGTGACAGCCAGAGGTCAGCCGAGGGAGGAAGTTCTCAGGAAGCCAGTGCAAGGCCTCGGAGTGCTCAGCACCACTATCTGGGGGTGCCTTCTCCCTGGTGGGGGGAAGAGGACTCTGTGGCCATGGTGTCCCCGTGGGGCAGACTGGTGATTCTTAACCCTGGCAGGGCAGTGACCTCTGTTCTCAAGGGGATAATTTGAAGGAATGCAAAGGAATGCCATGGAAACGTGGAGATGGGGATGCTCAGGGGTCCGATCCGAGTGGCTATTGTAGTTTACACAAAGGAGCCCGGGGCCTTGGTTGGCCTGGTGGGGGCCTCCCCAGCAGCCTTGGGCTCTCGACTGCCCGTCACTGCGCCCAGCTCTGCCCTCGCAGGATGGACGCGACCTGCTCAAGGCCACTGGCCAGAAGTGGCAAGGCTGGAATTTGAAACCAGGTCTCGTGATTGTCCCGCTGCCAATGTGACCTTTGCACTCGGAAGCCGCAGTGGGAGCAGAAGGGAGGCGGCCTCGCAGGCGCAGCGCAGCCGCTCAGCGCTGCACCGCCGGTCCGTGCCTGTGGCCGCAGCGATCAGGGAGGAAAGCACATTATAAACCAGCAGGGTACGGCGGCCCAGGGAAAGTGGGAGCGGTTTAAATGCTGTTTCACTTCTTTTAAGACTCTGGCTACTCTTTTATCTCTCGGCATGTTTATCGGACAAGTTTCCCTCGATTTCATGTTTTACAGTGAAACAGTCGCGCAGAGGCCCACCGAGTGTAGCGCCCTGGCACCCATCACAGGCGTGTAGCTCTCTCTTCGTGAGCCAAAATCCATCGGAGGTTGGGGAGATTCAAAAATATATCTTTCTGTATGTACATATATTTGTCATCTTTTCAGAGCCCACAAACAGGGAAAATATTACCTGGTAGAGCTGTGAAAATTCAAACTCAAAAGGGAAAGAAATACACACAGACATATGTCACCCACATTCATGGTCGTGGAATTCCTGGCCTTTTTACAGAAAGAGACTGCCCTTTTAGAAATAGGGTAACAGAGGTTTTTTCAACAACATTTTATTATCTCCTAGAAATATGAGGTTGGCAGTGACCGTGACCCGTATTTGCTCCACACAGAGTTTTCAGGCCCAACCATGTGGAGAAGAGGTCAAGACAGAGAGGGACATGCAGATGGGACAGGCGCTGGGGAGAGGATGCAGCCGTGTTGGTTCCAGGAGAGGGTAGGCAGGGACGGAGAGCCACACAGGCGCAGGTGGGGGCGAGGTGGGGCTGGCTGTCGCAGACGCAGCTGGAGACAGGTGCAGCTGCAGGTGCTGGTGCAGACAGGCGCGACCCTGCGTTCTTCAGGGCCCAGACAGGGCCGAATGGATGTTGGTGAAACGTGTGTTGAACTAAGGAGACTGGCTGGCTCAGGCTTGCTGGATACTACATTTCAGCATTTCTTATTTCCACCTTCACCAGGTAGCACAGGCTAGACACGAAGGGTAAGTGGCTCCTGGTTGGCAGTGTGAGGTTGAGGCTCAGGCTCAACTCTGAGCTCAGTCCTGGAGGAGAAAGGCCTCCCTCTGCCAGCCTCTCCCTGTCTGCCATGGCCTTGGACGGCCACCTCCCCTGCAGGCCTGGAGCAGGAGGAGCCGGGGCTCCCCCACCCTGACCTTGAACCTTCACTGTCCTCGCCTTGGCCATCTCGCTGCTGTCCACGCGCCAGGGCAGGGGAGCATCCTCCATCACAGCTCATGTTCTTGGGAGCGAGGGGGCACCTACCTGAGCCCAACACAAGGCTCCTGCTGCGCTCCTGCAGTGGAAATGGGTGTTCAGTGGCCATCACTGTGACGCACACCCCAGAGCCTTTGCCCAAAGCGCCAGAGCGTGGAGCCCGAGTGTTCGTGTGGTGGCACTCAGCTCAGCGTGTGTGTGTGACTTTGCTGGGACCAAGAGTGGAGATGTCCCAAGTCCCCGCTGGGCGCTGGGCACGCACAGGCTCTGTACGCAGATCAATTCATTCCATCTTAGTGATAATCCGTAAATAGT
The DNA here is from genome assembly GCA_008750895.1 of Mirza zaza. NCBI lineage: Eukaryota > Metazoa > Chordata > Mammalia > Primates > Cheirogaleidae > Mirza > Mirza zaza. Next base: position 21,363 of record VSMD01120340.1, read on the forward strand.
GGCCGTTTCGTAGGCCAGGAAACCAAACCCAGGGAGGAGAAGTCTAGCAGCTGCTGACGTCACCCGGTTCGTCTGTGGCTGTGATGGGCTGGGAGCCCCCCCTCCCCGCAACTCCTGGCCAGGGCTGGCTTCACTGGCAAGTGCCCCAGTGGTTGCACGTGACCTTCAGAGGGCTCCAGCTTTGTCAGTGCTCTGCTGTCGCTGTCTTGGAGTGCTTTTTTTTTTTAAGAAAAATATTTTTTTTATTTATTATGGAACAAAGGAACTGCATTTTCACTTTGTCCTGAGCCCCACACATTAGGCAGCCAGTCCTGCCCAAACCCGTAATGCTTCCATCGTGACATGCCCCGGGCCTGACTGCCAGGGCCCACGGGAGGGCAGTGTGAGACGGGGAGTCCCGTCGGGTGGCCGAGGGGGCCGGCGTCCCTGCAAAGCGGCCGTGAGTGATCCTTCCTGAAATGCAAAAATCCACCCAGAGCCAAAGGCCCAAAAACTCCGCCGGTGAAACAAAGTGCACAGAATTCAACAACACGGGCGTCTGGGGTGCGTGCAGGGTGGGAAGCAGGGCTGTGCGCCCGTGGCGAAGCCTGGGCGAATCCGGGCGCTAAGAGTCACACAAGGCTTCCCCGGGTGAGACGGGCCACCTAACTTACAAACCAGGCCCCACAGCACCCACAGGCCACACTCCATTACGTGACACGGGACGGGGAGAGCCAATGTGGCAGTGGGGGTGCCACGGGGGTTCCTGTGCATGCTGGGTGCCAGGCCCTGGCCGGGACTGGCCACAGAGGGTGTCATGGACTTGTCTCGTCCGTCCGAGAAACAGGCCGTGAGAACCTGTGTGCCGACAGAGACACCGTGGTCCGTGCTGCTCCCCACGGCCATGGCTGCCTCGCCCGTCCCAGGAGCCTCTGCTTGTCCTTCTGTGCCTGTGTCCCTGCAGGCAGCGCTGTCCGCAGTCTCCCTCCCCCCGCATGCGCCACGGGGAGGCTGTTCTCTCTGCTCACCTAATGACCCCAAGGCCAGCCCATGCCCCCTCCATAGCTACTGACCCGATCACCCCTGTCGGGCTCCGTGACACTTGAGTGAGCCATTGCTCTGCCTCTTGCCCAGCTCGGGAAACTCAGAGCCTCACCTGCAGCTGGGTGCACCTGAGGAGGGGAGGCGAGGGGCGCGCTGTCGGAGGGGTGAGCGGAGGGGTGGAGGGTCCAGGCGTGCAGCTGGCAAGCAGGCGCCGTGCAGAGAGGCCCGGACACGCAGGGACTCAGTCAGCAGTGGGGAGCCCTGAGGAAAAACAAACACAACTGAGCCTGAGACCATCGAGACGGGTGGTCTCGGTTCCATTTCCCAGCCTTATGGCTGTGAACACGACCCTTCACCTCTCTGTGCCTCAGTTTCTTCATCTGTACATGGAGTCCAGGGTTTGTGTCTGCCTCCTAGGGTTGGGATTCCAGATGCCAGGTGTCGTTTCCCAGTGGGAGTCGTGGCTGTCTCACGTCCTGGGGATCTGGAACCGGGAGGCGGGTGTGGCCCTGGTCAGCTCGGAACATCTCGATGATTCCTTTTAGCCTTGAAGGAGGACATCGACGCCACTCTTAAATTAAGAATGGGAATCAGGCCCCTTCCCAGTGACATCCAATCCAGGACAGCCAATTAGGCAGATAAATGGAATGACATTGAATTTGTTCTTAAAAGTGGCAATTGGCCACTTTTGGGGGATGGGAGGGCTGGTGACCTGATGCAGCACTGTGCTCTGGGCATGGTCACAGACCGTTCTGGAGCTGGCCTTGGGGTCCAGCTGCCTGAGCCAGGCCCCTCCCAACACCGCCAGCGTGCGCCTTGGCCTCCAGCTGCGGAGAGGAGGTGGGCAGGCCAGCCACCTTTAGGGTGCGTGAGGCTCAGACAGGAACAAAAGGCCCGCCGAGTGCGTGGCTGGACACCCAGGTGGAGCGGGGCTCTCCCAGTGCTGCTTCCTACAGCCGTGTGATTCGTCCTCACAACAGCCCTGTGAGGGGCGTCAGGGCCCCCACTTTACAGAGGAGGAAGTGGGTGGCCAGGGTGTCCAGTGACCTGCACTCAATGTCACAGCCATGACCTGAGAGGAGCTGGGCTGGGCCATGAGTCTTTACGCGCCCTCTCCAGGGCCACCCTGTATCCCAGGAATGCCGTCCACAGCTCTGCCCCTCGGGGCCACTCCTTTGGGGTGGGAGGACAGCCTAGCTCACAGCCTGCAAGCTGAGCCCCAGGAGCTCCTGGGGGTCCCACAGCGAGGTTGTGTGGTGGCAGAGCCCACCTCCCACCTGTGCGGGCTTGGGCTGGGGTCTGCACCTGGGCCTTCATTTACCCATCAGCTTGGAGGCCGCCTGAGCCCGGTTCTTACCCTGGAGAGGTTCTGGCTGTAGCACGAGCGCTCGCTCAGCCTTCCCACTCCCCCGGGCCAGCCCCGGGGTTCAGACCCCTGCCCGTCCCATGTCTGGAAGGGAGGACTGAGCCTGAGTAAGATGGCGTCTGCCAGCAGGTTGAGCCCTCACCTCCTCCCTCCGACTAGGGACAGCAAAGCTGCAGAAAACGTGGTCAGGAAGGGGCCCTGAGAGTCCTGTCGTCTGAGGGGCTGACACGCTCCCGTCTCATGGATGGCAGACTGAGGCCCAGAGAGAGGGAGTGACAGCAGGTCATGGCCGAGGCAGAGCTGGAAGCCAGGCCCCTTGGTTCCCAGGCTGGTGCTCTTCCGACTGCCCCCGGGGACTGAGGCTTCTGCCCCAGGCTGGGGCCTGGACAGGGTGCGGGGGCGGGGGACACTCACACTGGCCGAGCTGTGCCGCGGCAGGAGGCCAGGGTGAGGGCGGAGGCCCCAGTGTGTTTGCCAGGTGGGAGTGGGACATCCACGTGCCCGGGCAGGCATGCAGCATTGGGTGAGGCCCTTTGCAGTCCTCGGCTGGCTGTCACAGGTGGGTCTTCTCCACAGCCATGCTTTTGCAGCTCCTTTGTTCAGCATTTCCTGTGCTCTGCTGACCAGCTGCGTGGCCTGGGGCAAGTAACATCACCTCTCTGGGCTCTCTTCCCTTTTCTGCGGGATGGTGATGTTGATGCCCTCCTTGATGGGGTTCTAGAGGAAAAGCGACTCCCACATGGAAAGCGGCTGACACCCACGGCGTGGCGCAGGGGGCACTCAGACCACCCCAGCACTCCGCCCTGGCGGCAGGCCAGCGAGGGCTGCGGCGGAAGCCCGGCTCTGCCGATTGACTCAGGAGCCTCAGTTTTCTTGTAGGGAAGGTGGGGTCGGTGTTGCGCCACCCGCAGAGAGCTGTTGTGAAGATCAGGTGGCAGTGGGCGGCCAGCACTGGGGGTTGGGCCTGGCACGTGACGTTTCCAGCCTTCAGCTCTCTGCCGTCATTTCCTCTCTGTGAGACAGGGTGACGGCACCTAACCCCCTGAGTCACCACGGGGAGTCCAGGAAATGGGAGCTCGCGGCCACGCGGCACCCCAGCGAGGGTTGGCTTCCCCTTTCCAGGGGGGGTGCTGGCCTGCCTGGGGAGGCCGTAGCAGCCAGCAGGCACAGTCAGGGACAACCTCGCTGCTGCACAGTCCAGGATCCTGGCGTCTCGCTTGGGTGACTCCGGGGAAACTGCGTGAGAAAAGGAACTTGTCCTAATCTGAATACACTGCTCTCCTCGGCACAGGGCGCGGCACCTGGACTTAATGAGGCCCGAACATGTCAACCAGCCGTGGAGGCTGTTGCCTGCGCTCAGCATTTGGCGCCCAGCTCTGTTTGGCATAGTTACAGTCACTCCACTGGGAACCACAGAAAACTCCCTTTGCCATGGTGATGGACTTGGATTTCTCCACTTAGAAGTTCCCAGCAGCTGCTGCAGGCAGAATGGCTTTATCTGCGTGTCTGTCCATCCTCCTTTGCATGTTCATTGGCTGACGTTGCCGAGGTCCTGCTCTGGTAGGGCAGCAAAGAGAGCAGTAGAACAAGGACGCCACATGCTGGCTGTGTGGTCTTGGCTGGTCAACTCCCCTCCGAGCCGGCGCTCCTTTCCCCCAAGGGCAGGTCCTTATCTCTGAACTTGTAGGGCAGCCAGGAGGCATGGATTGGACACATCTATAAAGCACATAGTCTGTGCATTGTGTAGGAGCTCAATAACATTATCTGAGACTGGACGTGGTCAGGGAGGGCTTCCTGGAGGTAGCACACCCTGAAACACGTTAGGGGATAGATACTTATACCCCAATACACAGATACACAAGAAAACAACAAACAAAAGAAACAAAGCAGTACAGGTAAGTGCCATGAATTTAAAATGACATTCATCTACATGTATAAAGATGGTAGGAATATTTTCTAAGTTTTGCTGGTTTTTACTAGATCACTTGAGCCAACGACTGAACAAGCATCTACTGGTTACAAGAAATGCCCTGTGATAACTGGCAGGAGGTCATGACTGTTTGAATTAAGTGTCTCTGAGCATTTATTGTTGTAATACAGAATTGTGGCATTTTAGACCCCAGATTTATTTAACCTTAGGTTTAGATGTTTTAGTGTATAAAAATGAAAGCAAATAGATTCTCTTAGAGTTTATACAGGAGGATAACTGTCCAAAAATAGAAAAGAATTTCTAAAACTAGAAAAAGAAATCAAAGAAAGGGAACTTGCCTGAGAAACCATTAAAACTTACCATAAAATTGCTGCCCTCAAACTCAAATGGCACAAAAAAAGAAAAATGACTCAGTGGGGTGACTCTGCTCTGCACCAGGTGCACACTGAGACACAAAGAGAATGAGAATTAATAATGAGAAAGGCAGCTTTTTAAATTAGTGAGGGAAATGTTAGTGGCCCATTTGGTACTTCCAATGGGAAAAACATTAAGTTGTGCCCTGTCTTTGGTGAGTGAGCTCACTGGGGACATAGGTCTCTGGGTTAAGAGGAAGATTAAGGAGTTCAGGATGATTAAAAAAATAAAATTTTTTGAAAATAGATTAGGAGAATATATAAAACTTTAAGCAAGACAAGAAACCCAAACTTGATAAAAAGAAAATATAGATACATTTGATATATAAAACATAATTGCTTGTCATTTTAACAATATTGATGGTGTGCAGTAGCTCATGCCTATAATTCCAGCACTCTGGGAGGCCAAGGCAGGAGGATTGCTTGAGTCGAGGAGTTTGAGGTTGCAATAAGCTACGATGAGGCCTGGGTGACAGAAAAAGACTCTGTCTCAAAAAACAAAAACAAACAAAAAACAACAAGCAAACAAAAAAACACCAAAAAATTGATTCTTCCAATCTATGAGCATAGGATATTCTTCCGTTTATTTATGTCATAAAAGACAATTGTCATTTATTTACAATTTCTTTCTTCAGTTTTGTACTAATTTTCCTTGTAGAGAGTTTTAAATCCTTGGTTAAATGTACTCCTGGTTTTTTGTTTTTGGTAGCTATTACTACAGATTGCTATTATTGCCCAAAGCAATCTATAGATTCAATACAACTCTTATCAAAAAATACCAATGTCATTTTTCACAGAATTAGAAAAAATATCCAGAGATTCATATGGAACCAAAAGAAAATAGCCCAAAAGCCAAAGCAAAGCAATCCTAAGCAAAAAGAACAAAGCTGAAGACATCACATTACCTGACTTCAAATTATACTGTAAGGCTGTAATAACCAAAACAACATGGTAGTGGTATAAACACAGATACATAGATCAGTGAAACAGAATAGAGAACCCAGAAATAAAGCCACAGACCTATGGCCAGCTAATCTTCAGCAAAGTCAACAAACACATGCACTGAAGAAAGGACACTCTATCCAATAAGTGGTGCTGGGAAAATTGGAGAACCATGTGCAAAAGAATGAAACCGGACCCCCCTCTCTCACCATGCACTAAAATTAACACAAAATAGATTAATTTTGAATTAATGAGACCCCAAACTATAAAAATACTAAAAGAAAACCTGGAAAAAATTCTTCTGGACATTGGCCTAGGCAAAGAATTCATGACTAAGACCTTGTCATGAACGTAACAAAACAAAAATGTATTTTTTGTTTGCAAATGTAACAAAATAAAAAATAGACAAATGGGACTTAATTAAACTAAAGAACTTCTGCATAGCAAAAGAAATATCAGAATGAGCAGACAACCTACAGAATGGGAGAAAATATTTGCAAACTATGTATCCAACAATGATCTAATACCCAGAATCCTCCACAAAGAACTCAACTCAATAACAACAACAAAACCCAAATTACCCCATTATAATACAAAGTGGACAAAGGACATGAAAGACATTTTTTCAAAAGAAGACATACAAATGGTCAACAAGCATATGAAAAAGATGCTCAACATCACTAATCATCAGTGAAATGCAAATTAAAACCACAATGAGATACCATCTTATACCAGTCAAAATGGCTACTGTTGAAAAGTCAAAAAATACCAGATATTGGTGAGAATGCAGAGAAGAGAGAATGCTTATACTATGCTGTTGGTGGGAATGTAAATTAGTACAACATCTATGGAAAACTGTATGGGGATTTCTCAAAGAACTAAAAATAGAACTAGCATTCAATTCAGCAGTCCCACTACTGGGTATCTACTGAAAGGAAAAGAAATCATTATATTAAAAAGACACCTGAACTCATGTGTTTGTTGCAGCACAATTCACAATAGCAAAGATATGGAATTAACCTAAGTGTCCATCAGTGGAGGAACTGCTAAAGAAAATGTGGGACACACACACACTCCATGGAATACTACTGAGCCATAAAGAAGAGTGAAATCGCGTCTTTGCAGCAACTGGACGGAGCCGCAGGCCATTCTCCGAAGTGAAATAACTCAGAAACAGACAGTGAAACGCAGCATGTCCTCACCGACAGGTGGGAGCCACACCGGGGTCCCGTGGACAGGGACGGTGGGATGAGGGCGCTGGAGACTGGGAGGGGTGTGGGGGGAGGGGAGACGTGGCGCAATGGCACCGTGGCCGCCATTCAGGAGACGGGACACTAAAGCCCAGACTTCACCGCTACACGACACGTCCGCGCGAGAAAACTGTACCTGTACCCTTGACACACAAAACAAATAAATAAAACGTAAAACATAATTGTTGCTGAGGAAAAAGCTATACACGCAAATCAGTGGGTAAAATGGACTTCGGGAAGCGCCGCGTGAGGAGTCAGGGTTAGGGCCTGTGGAGCCACGATGTGGGCCGCCACCGGAAGGGGCGAGGGGGGGAGCTGAGGTGCTGAGGGCGCGCGGGGGAGCAGACCCCAAGTGCCTAAATGGTGAAGGGCTCCCCTCAGGGGCAGGGGTGCACACGGGCGTGAGGGGGGCGGCCACTTCACGGAAGGGAGGAGGGGAGCGCTTGAGTCTTCTGGGCGAGCTGCAGGGAAGGGGAGAGCGGGCGGCTGCCTGGCGTCCCTGGCGGCGCCCTCCACCCTCGGTGCCTGGCGTCCCTGGCGGCACCCTCCACCCCTGGTGCCTGGTGTCCCTGGAGGCACCCTCCACCCCTGGTGCCTGGTGTCCCTGGAGGCACCCTCCACCCCCAGTGCCTGGCGTCCCTGGCAGCACCCTCCACCCCTGGTGTCTGGCGTCCCTGGAGGCACACCTGGTGACTGGTGTCCCTGGAGGCACACCTGGTGCCTGGCGTCCCTGGCGTCCCTGGCAGCACCCTCCACCCCCAGTGCCTGGCGTCCCTGGCGCCACACCTGGTGCCTGGCGTCCCTGGCGTCCCTGGCGGCACCCTCCACCCCCAGTGCCTGGCGTCCCTGGCGCCACACCTGGTGCCTGGCGTCCCTGGCGTCCCTGGCGGCACCCTCCACCCCCAGTGCCTGGCGTCCCTGGCACCACACCTGGTGCCTGGCGTCCCTGGCGTCCCTGGCGGCACCCTCCATCCCCGGTGCCTGGCGTCGCTGGAGGCACACCTGGTGCCTGGTGTGGCGCCCGCCAGCAGCGCCCAGCAGCCCGCGGAGGCGGAGACAGCACCCGGGTGCTTCCCTCTGCCCCGGTCCCCGTCGTCGTGGAGAAGGCAGCCGACGGCGCCCTGCGTGCAGGGTGTTTCTCACGGCGGCGCTGGGCGGTGGAGGCCGGCCGTGGGGGGGCAGCCGCGTGCCCCACACCAGACGCTCGGGGAGCGGGCGCGCTGCGGCCTGTCAGGGGAGAGAGGCTCTCGTCCCCCTGGAGGGCCCTCGATGTGTCAGGGGAGAGAGGCTCTCGTCCCCCTGGAGGCCCCTCGATGTGTCGGGGAGAAAATGAAGGTCCGCAAGGGTGGATAATGTGATCTCGCTTAACGTGAAACAGAGCGAACCGCCACGGCCGCCGGGCAGGTGTGTCTGCCGCGCAGGCCGGGCTCGGGCAGAGCCAGGTCCCTGCCCGTCGTTTGGTTTGGGTCGGCCGCCGGCGAGTGGGCGGGGAGAAGCTGCATGGGGAAAACGTGAGACTGGATTTTAATGCATGCAATTTACAGCACAAGGGAAGTGAGGAGGGAGGGGAGGGGAGGGGAGGGGCGGCCAGCCCCCAGCCGTCTCCCACCAGCACACCTGCCACGAGGGTTACCTTGGGGTGGGGAGATTCCAGACTATTTATAATTCTTATGTTTAGGCATTACTCAGGTTTTTACAATGTACAGATGTGATTTATATAACCAAAAAATAAAGCCACAGAACCATTTTCATTGCATTTTTTAAAAAATGGCTGTACCATACATCAGTGCAAAATTGAACCCGATATTGATAAATAGGGATAAAGATATCCTAGAAAGAAAATGAGATGGAGAAAGAAAGACAAGGCTAAAACCTGGCAGGACTAGGCAGACCTTTCGTGTGACCCAGCCACTTTCCCTGGGGAGGAGCGTGGCACAGCCTGTGGTCGCTCCCTGGACGGGGCAGGAGGCACAGCAGGTGCACAGGCGTAGGCAACAGCCTTCTAGGGCAGCCGGTGGTCCTGAGGAGGTGGCAAATGTCAAGGCCCGAACAGGAAGTCGGCACCTGCTTCAAGTACAGGGAACAGAGAATCGGCCACAGGCCATGGGACAGTGCGGCTGCCCAGCCATTGGAACCGAGGCGTCCGCAGCTCCTCCAGGGCAGAGGGCAAAGGGAGTGGTGACCTCCCTCCAGCTCGGGGCCAGGGCCACCCAGCAGGAAGCAGGATAGGACAGACGCGGAGGAGACACAGAGGGAGACCCGCCCGGCTGCTGCTTTCCTCCTGCTACAGCCTGTCAGCTCCGCCCAGCAGCAGCCACTGGCCAGTGGCCCAGCCCGGCAGCCTGCAGGGCCAGCCTCCCTGGGTCCCGCAGGGCAGAGGGCAGGAATGGGGCAGGGGGACATGAGGCTGACCGCATGGCTGGGCATGTATGCTGTCCACAGGACGTTGTCTATTCCATTCTCTTCTGCACTCGTGGGAGGACTTCTAGGCCACCGCTGGGGACCCTCGCCATTCCCGTTTTCCAGATGGGAAAAGCAAGGCTCCAATGGGCCGGATGAACCACAGGAACAAAGGGCCCGTGGGGTGTGGTGGGCTGCGTAGGGTGCGAGGGAGGGCTGGCATCGAGGGAGGCCGGGTCTTGGGCTGGGTGGCCTGGTGAGCCCCGCGCAGGCCGGGCTCCCGTCTCGGGAGGGGCTCGGCCGGCCCGTCCCAGCCTCCCAGACCACAGCCTCCGCAGAAGCCGCCGTTGCTGCTTCAGGGGCCGTGAAATCACGTCTCTCAAAATGCTCCTTTTTTTGTTTAAATTGCCATGACTAGAATAATCCCAGCGCATCTTCTCTTTCACCCTTGACGGTGAATTTAATTTAATAGACTGTAACTGTGCCGCCTCTGATCTTTAAATGCCATGTTTATTTGCCTTATTAGTGTGGACTCCGCGCTTGAGGAATGTGTGGCGCTGGCTGGCGACACGGGCCTCGGCCGGCTCCGACTGTGTTGGCGGCATCGCGGTGGGTCCCAGACTGGAATGGATGTGGGCTCGAGCACCTGCCCTTCCTCGGGGGTTGGGCGCGGGGGGAGGCTCCCGCTGCTGCGTGTTCTGGCGTCCTGTCCCTGCCCAGGCCGAGGCAGGGCAGTGCCCTGCTGTCCCCAGCTCTCAGCAGCTCTCTTCTGCGTGGTGTCCTCCAGGCTGACCTGCCCTAGGAGGGCACCCTGCCCTGTCACCTGGCTGTCAGGTAGGGGTACACCTTGCTCACCAGGTTGGCCAGCTGAGGTTCAAATCTGCAGTGCACCTGTGTCCTGATGATACCAGCCGATTCCAGGGCCCAGCATGCAGCCACGGGCTTTATCTCCTGCCATCCATGGACATTGCAGCCAGGTCGGGGATGTGCCCTGTTCAGCGATGTGCCCAGGAAATGCAACCTGGGTTTGGAGCCCCCCCCCTCCGGCCCCAGGGCCTTTGCACATGCTCTCTCCTTCCCAGGCACCCACATGGACTGACCCCTGCTGCATCACAGTCTTTGCTCTCTGTCACCACACAGGATCCTGGGCCACTCGGTTGGAGTAGCACCCCCAGAACTCTCCACTTTTGCTTGTTCGTAGTATGCAGCACACCCCAACTTTATGCATCCCTGCCCCTGGGGCTGCCCCTGGGACTGGGAGCACTGGTATCATCTGACTGCCCCTGGGACTGGGAGCACTGGTATCTGGTTACCCGTCAGGGATGCGCCAGGACAGAACTAGGTCCCCTGTCCTCCCTGTGGTGGAGCCGAGATGGCCAAACATCGTCCCCAGACAATGTCTTCCTAGTGTGAGACGTTTGCTCTCGAGATCCCAGGGTAGAAGGTGACGATTGAGGGAGAGAATGGCTCGCATGGAAACTCAGGGGCACCTGGAGAAAGGCAGGTGGATGAAGAGGGACAAGGACAGAGCCGCATCTGTGGAGGACACTTACAGTCATAGCTAGATGGAGAAATGACACCCACAGAGCTACGGATGCAGGAGATATGGGACAGGGTTGGGGTGCATAAAGAGGGCCAGTGATCTCTGCTTGTGGGGGTGGTGGAGTGGGGGCAGACGAGGGGGGCAGAGTGGGGTAGATGGGGACCGACAGAGAGTGGGGAAGACAGGGGCAGACAGAGGGGCAGGCAGTGAGAGGGACTCTGGCGCATGGTTCTGCGGAGCTGGCCTGGCATGCCTGGTGAAGGCCCCGAGGTGCCTCTGGGCTCTGGGGACAGGTGGGAACAGGCTAAGGCCAGTGCAGCCTGTTTCTTGCTGTGGCTGAGAAATCAGGCCTCTCCCGCCCCACCGCCCTGTCTGGAATTCCGGCCCTTCAGCTGTCTGCCATGCTCCCAGATGCCCAGATGCGGAAAATTCAGACTAGTTTGGCCTGGCCTGTTTCCAGTTACGGCTCATGCTCAGGAAAGGAAACCCCTCAAGGGGAGGAAAGCAGACAACTGGCATTACCCTGGCCTGCCCATGCCCTCTTCTGCAGTGGGTGTCTGAGAGGTGTCACTTGCTGCTGGAGACACGGCGCCCTTCCCAGGAGACAGCGTGTGGGCACCTCAGATTCGTGCCTGTGCTCCCTGGGAAGGATGCCACAAGCAGCACATTGTGTTTTTTAAACAGAAAAGTTAGTGACATTTTGGAGTCAACCCAGTAACAGGTCCTGAGATCTAGGAGGCCTGGGAATGGCATAGCCAGTCTTCCCAGGTGAGAGACTCTTCAGGCAGTATGGAAATCGGGAGAACATCTTAGTAGCTCACTTGGTCACTCAGTCATTCATCAAACATGTCCTGTGCTCTTGGAGGGCAGAGCCTCTCCAAGGCAGCTCTGTGCCCTCATCTCAAGGTCCAGCCCAGGGCCAGACACACAGCAGCTACCCGGTAATGTGTGATGTTCGAGCTTGATCAATGGGTGGAAGGGAGGGAGGAAGGGAGGGAGGGAGGGAGGGAGGGAGGGA